>ML777738.1:1164373-1184308 GCA_009831015.1 Picea engelmannii
AGGAATACTAAATTCTGCATGGATAGTACATCTAATGCAACTTGCAACCCACGCATTTACTCTCATTCCAACCTGGAAGGGATTACGCTGCCATGCAACACTTGTTACAATACGAATTCCATAGTCTTATCTATTTATGAAAATTTATGCATCATGTTTGAAGAGATTTACAAATATATTTCAAGGAAGTTGTTGGTCTTACATCCTCCGATATACGTTAGTACTTGTTGGAATTGGACGCTAAATACTAATAATGTCGAATTGGATGCTAAATACTAATGATAATTTAATAATGTCAAATTTTTTAATATTTGTTTTATATGAGATAAATAAAATTATGAATATTTTATTTGAACTTTTAATTTCAAGATATTTATTTATTTAGTGTTAAGAGATCAAATCCTTTGAGATACAAAAAATTCTTTAAGTTATTTCAATTTAAAAAAATATTTACTTTCAAGGATTTGTTTCCCTCTATGAAAGTTAGGGATCAATTAATATGAAATAACTATGGTTGTATAACAACTCAATAACATACACAATCACATGAATAACTTCAACTAAGTCACTTCTCTTTGAAACTTGTGTTTTCCATTGAAACCAAAAAAAATATAAATATATAGGAAAGATCTGGATATCCCTCGAAAAATATCTAGAGAACTAGATGTGAACTCAATGAAATATGTTTACACATTCAAATGTGATGTCTTTATGCATCTCTTACCTACCTCATTTATTACATGGGTTAAAAAATTATTAACGAGAGTAAGTAGTGTATTCCAACACCCCCCCTTAATTGTGATCATTGAATGTCTACAACACCTAGATTATGTCTATGAAATTCAGAAACATCACTTGTCAATGGCTTTGTAAATATATCAACCAATTGGTCTTTTGATTTACAAAATTCCAAATAAATTTACCATTGTTCACAAGCTCACTAATGAAGTAATATCTAGTACCAATATTCTTGTCTTTTGGTGAAACACATTATTCTTGGACAGGGCTATGGATAAATTGTTGTCACAATAAACTGGGGTTGGTCCTTCATGTCCTAGTTGAAGTTTATCTAATACTCTTCCTAACCAAACTACTTGACATGATGTTGTCGTTGTTTCTACATATTCAACTTCTATTGATGAGATCGTCACAATGGGTTGTTTCTTGGATGCCCATGAAATCACACTTGGACCAAGATGAAACACATGCCCTGAAGTACTTGATGTCATGTAGGCTATCTGCAAAGTCACTTTCAGTATAGACAATAAAACAATTATTTACAGTGCTTGAGTATAAAATACCATATCTTGATATTCCTACAATGTATCTCAAAATCTTTTTCCAACTTGTCAAAGAATTTCTTTAGGTGTCTCTAAAAACCGGGAAATCAATCTAACTACAAGGATAATGTCAGGTCTAGTGGCAATAGGGTACTTGAGACTGCCAACTAATCTTTTGAACAATGTAGGATCTATATTTTAACCTTTATCTTCTTTGCTAAGTTTCGTTCATGTTGCTACTAGTGTGGGTGCTACCTTGCAATTCATCATTCTAAATATTTTTAGCACATCGAATGCATATTTTGTTTGACATATAAAGATTGTAACATCCCCACTATAATCCCTAGTTTAATTAATGCTTATGTAGATATAATGTGTGGCTACAGTTGAAACGATGTAATATGTGAATTGTATTTCCTTGTTTTATTAATAAAATGTGATGCCAGCTACTAAGGGGGACATGGACAAGAGATGGGGGATGAATTAATCCACAAGAGAGGGGAGTGTCTAGGATAATGGCCAAGAGGGGTCCAAGGGGAAAATTACCCATGTATATTGATTTAACCCATTTTTCTAAATTTCCTATTTGGATATGAACCTTCCCTTTTTTGATTGAGTGTTCCCTAAGCCAATCATTGAATACATGTAAGAGGGTGGGTGTGAGTAGTCACATCCCAAAGTTATTGGACACATGGGGGTTGAGTACAATCATCTTGGGGAAGAGTGTGAGTCAAGAAAGGCAAGCCAAAGAGAGAAAATACGTATGGGTTGGGACATCAGTTTTTAGTGAGTCAAGTTTGTGCATGGGAAGCAAGTAGAAAGAAAGAAACAAAGATTGAATTCAGTATAGACATGGAGGGAGAATTATAGAGAAAGATGGATCATAATTGAAGAGAATTGGAGATAGAAAACTAAAGAGCCAGGTTTTCAGGCCTGAAGTGTAAAAAACCTCCTCGTTACGACAACAAACCTCTCATAACAAGTGTAATTTTTTTTTTTCTTTGTGTGTGTGCGTGCGTACAAGGATAATAAACACATTCGACTCTGCGTCGCCACCTGACGACGAACAAGACGCATACAACGACAAACACAACATGACGACCTAAGATGGACATCGAGTATCTGCATGCAAGGGAAGACAATCAACCAACAAAATAAACAAGACTGACTACCCACCTGTCCTACCCTGCAATGGTTAGGACCTCCAAGACACATAAGCAACGCTCAAGCCCAGGTTCCCATCGATTTTAACCATTTAAGGTCTCAGGGCTGGCGACTGTTCTGAGGAACATGGAGGTATCTACAACCCGCCCAACACAAGCAGACCAAGCCTTCTAAGCTAAAGACAACCACATAACCAAAAGATTGCAAACAACAAGGTTATCGAAATTAAGGCAGTTTACGATAGTGCGTCATTATTAACTCATTACTACTATTACAGTATTGCATGGGAGGTGTACCCTTAATCAAATTACAAGACAAAGGCAATTAATAAAGCAAGTAAGGTAATTAACACAACTTATTTCAACCCCAATACGAGCCCTGCAATGCATGTCTAAAGTGCATAATGATGTCAAGGTATAATCTAAACTTAGTCTTAAGGCCACAATCCGCCCGTTATTAAAAATCAAGTATCTTTAATTAGCACTAAATGAAGCATACACTCAACACCCGTATGGATGACAAGGCAGGTTAGTAAAATAAGAATATGTGCTAGCTTAAAAGACATTCATTTGTAAAGCATCACACCTTCCACATCACCTTTTATTATTTACATTTGATTATTTTATTTTCTTCCAAATACATACAAACCACATTTGATAATACCAATAAGAATAGACATTGGACTTTTACCCTATTTAAAACAAATTCGTTGTCCTTCTAAATCAATCCTTACCAAGTTTGTTGAAGGGGTTACGTACTATCCTCTACTTATTTAATTGGGGCTAGGCCACATGGTCTTATGCAATTAATGAATTGATAACAATAGTTACTATACTAATCATTTTCAAGGATTTAATTATCCTTAGATACCTTCACAATTGTAAACAAGGTAAGTTCTATTAATCATAAATAGACTAAGGCTGAGTAGTTGATAATCTACTCCTAAGCACCATAATTTCAAGAGCATCTCTTATATATAATGATCATTATTAGATATAATAAGTGCATATTAAATCAAGCATTTAACAATAGTTACTAAATACAAATGTTATCGTCATGAAATTTTACTTAACCACTACATGTTTTCCCTAGCAAAAACCTTAAGTAAATGGTTGCAATTTGCAGGCTCTGTTTGAGACATGGTCTTAGTTAAATGGTTTCCAACCTTACATAAATTAATAACAAAAAAGGGGGTAATGATTTAACTTGCTTGTTAATCATCTATGTGTCAAGTGGCCTGCAAGTGTTATACGAATAATATCACACAAGTCAACGAAAGATACGAGATGTGATAATAACAAGAAATATAATAAAAAGCATTAATGAGTTAAGTTAAAGATTGCACAGATTCCAGGTCAGTGATATAACGCAAAATCTAAAATTGCCACAAACCGCCATCAACACTAATGCATCCCTGAAGTATCCACAAAAACTGGCCATAACGATTTCCACCAGTCGTGCCCTTTCATACGACAAAGATATGAATATTGACAAGTCGGGGTTCCACACTCTCAAAAACTTCAGAAAAATTCCTTTAACTCAATCTCTCCGAAATTTGAGGACATAAATCATAAATAGGGGCTAAGAAGATCTTTGGAAATTCCTTCAGATTTTTAAGCAAATTAAAGGAGGAATTTAATACGAGCTGACTGTTACACGGTGCCCAAGTCGTGGATGGGTCAGGTCAACTCGTGAGGCGCTATGAGACAAAATTTGGGGGTTGGATGTTGTAACACAACAGAAAGCTCTGAAGGAAATTAGCTACAGGCGGAAAGGAACGCAGCCACCTTCTAGGCGCACTGGAAATAAAAGCCAATCGAAGGATTCGACGATGACTGTGTGTAAAAAAAAATCAAGTACTAGAATGGAATTGCCAGGAAATGAAATCACATGCCAGTAACTGAATTGCAAGGTCATTACGCCAAAGAGAAACTGCCAGGTATGCAGTCGCAGGCTATTTAATAATTTTGCATGGTCATTACACTAGAATGCGACTACCAGGAAATGCGATTGCAGACTATCAATAAATTTTACAAAGTCATTACACCCATCCAGAATGAATTCGAAATTTTTATCGTCTCGTTAAATAACATAGGTAAAAGGTATTTATCTATTACAGACTAGTTCGCCATTACCGAACGAACTCGCCTTTACTTCATTACAGCGCGGGCTCGATTTTTTTTTTGTCTAAGTAATTAACAGAGGTAAATTTATTATCTGTGTAAGTAATAGCAGTAAATTTCTTTTTATTATCACGCAAATAACAGAGGAGAAAACTTGGGATCGCTACCCCTGCACCACCACCAACTGAGTTAATCAACGTGTGCGACAATCTTCCCAGAGATTTCGACTTGAATGAAGATTGTTTATATTAATATTGATTTGGGTTGTGATATCTAAATATATATATTAGATAGTTAGAAGCGTCCAATAACCAGAGTTATACTCTATTAGCGAAGTAATTCATTCATCGATACTGTCACTCCTCAAGAAAATAAGATAATAACAATATTTACTTACTATTGGAAGGATTACATCCGACTTGGATATTATACAGAAATATGGTGATTTACCAATATTTTATCATGAGGTTCTTCAATAGCTTATTAGTTTTAATTCATACCAAAGAAACCTATAGTATATAAAATTGTACATGGTTTGCAACAATAATACTATGTCACATGAGAAATTTTAAATAAAAACAGCAGTTACAATAGTTACAATTATAATCGTCGAGTAAATAAATAAAAACAGCCAATCAATCCATTTACAACCAATATACCGATCCAAGCATAAGTCATAATGCATTCTATTCTACTAAAATAAAAATCATATCGTTGCCTCATCGCCCGCTTCGAATGACATCCCGGGCTCTGTGCCGCTCCCGCTCGTCGACTGTCGAGACCTCAACGGTACCTCCCAGGAAACGCTAGGGGTACTCTACTTCCCCCTTAGCCCCCCCCGAGTCGCAAAGGGGCCACACACTCTCCATATGGTACGTCTAGCTCCCATATCGCCTCGCAAGGCCGAGCTACCACTTCTCTCCGAGCTAGGAAATCCCAACTCCCATAAGTGAATCAGTCAAGTCACTAATCCGACAACGTAACATTACGCTAACAGTTGATTCCCCCCTTCCTTCTCCTCCCTCTCTCTTATAAAGTTTTCAAATTTCCCTCCTTTCCCTAAATCTCATTGAACTTAAGTTTTAATAAAAATCTTCTAAAAATTCTCCTTCGTACAAGTGTCATCCATCCCCCACTTTCCTCCAATAATTATTTTCTTTAATTTATTAATTGTCTAATTTCCCTCACCCACCTAGAGTTACTCCTAAAATTACTCCTAGGTGTCCCTAGATTCCTTTACAGGTTTTAAAGGCTTTCCCTATTATGAAGTTGCTATTTTAGTTCAATTTAGAAGGTTCTTAAATGCAAATTCTTTACTGAGTTGACCTCCCACTTTTTACCATAAGTTCCCCTCTTTCCCTTTTTATGTTGCCTCATTCCCTAGTTTCCTAATTTTTATATTTCCTTCTTTCCCCTTTTTATTAGAGTCAAAAATGACAATTGTGCAAGTTAACCTCTCTTTCCTTTTATTATAATTTAGTATCTTTTTCTTTTAAACTATCAAAAGTTAAAATAATTAATTTCTTCTTTACAATTTATCCACCTATTTTATTTAATTTCTTACTCTCTTCATTTTACCCAAAAATTTATGAAGACCAAAATTATTACTCAAGTGGTTTTTATTTTAACTTTTTAATATTTTATTTTTATAAATATATTTTCTTAAGGGTAGACAAAATTTTACCCCTAGCGAAGTTTTAGACTTAGAACTTAGATTCTGAACTGGGTGACATTTAATTAGGGAAGTTGTTTAAAAATTTTCTAACGTGTTAATTGTCTCAGGTCCATCTAGGTTCATACCTCCATCATCATCAATGCGATGTGCCCTTCAGGATGCACTAGGTGCTCCAAGGGTGCCACTCGCCTCATCTGTTCCCTTGCACGACGTGCCCTTTAGGACGCACTACGTGCTCCAAGGGTGCCACTCGCCTCTTTTGTTTCTTTTGTGTGACGTGCCCTTCAGAATGCACCACGTGCTCCAAGGGTGCCACTCGCCTCTTGACTGATTGGTAGACATCAATAACCCCTGGAGTGAACACTCTGCCAGGTGAACTTGTGGGAGACTAAGGGATTCTAAGGAATAAGGCCCCCACATTATTTTGCACCCCTTAGAATCATCGTGAGCGAATGTCGCAGTCTGCCCTCACAGAATCATGGGTTCCCTCGAACTAGGTAATCGTTAACCTATAGTTCGAGCCATGGCGGGAGTGCTAGTAGGCTATGGCAGGGTTGTTGTCCACACCTCTCCCTCAACCTCTCTGGTAGTCGTGTGTGGCCCCTTTACTCCATATGTGAGTCTAGTCGACAAGCTATCGTCAGCCTGCATCATCAACAAATCATGTCAGAACATATCCACATCATATCATCTAATCAGATGTACTAATATCATAGTAAGACAATCAAACCCCAATAGCACACTCCCTGACTTGATCCGGAGTCCAAGGGGTTCCTTTGATGCCTCTGCATTCTCAAGGTCCAAAACCATGCACACTCAGTAAAACCGAGTCAATAGCACATGTCTATGTCAATGCAGTAAAACAACATGTCATCTACCTATAACGCATAAATATCAAAGTCAAATGTTTTAATGGCATAATAATCCGGATCACTTGCGAGCAAGTGTCCTCAAAGAATAAGTTTTCTCAGTGCACCAAAGAGGGATGTTACATGAAGAGTGAACTCATGTGTGAGTTTCATTGAAACACCAAGTGTTTGTTGTTGGTTTTCTAATAGTTTTCCTAACAATGGTTTCCCTTGAGTTACCAGTTGAAAGATTCCTAGCAACAATTTTCCTTGAGTTACCAGCTAAGAGATTCCTAGCTACTTGTTCCATAGAGACCCTGATAAAAGAATGACACATTCCTTGGGTTAATCCTGATAAATGAATGGTACATCCCTTGGGTTATCCCTGGTAAACGAATGGTGCATTTCTTGGGTTGGACAAGGAAAGAGAAAGAGAGATGATGAAAAATTGGGATAGTTGTAGAAGAATATCAGTTGGGTTGAGAGTTTTATGAGCTGTGAGTGGATTGTGAGAGACCACCCTCTTTTGTGGATTTCTAGCCTAAGCTCGGGGGTGACTAGATGTTGAGATTTGGAACAGTCAGTCTATGGCTAGGTGGAACATCCGTCCCAAGAAGCTAGTTGCATAATTGTTGTGAAAATATAAGTGTTTTATCTTGTTGTCGTGTTAAATTATGTATTTAATTGTTGTGCATGAACTCTATGTATTTGGAAGTGATTTATATGATGTTGTAATGAGTTGTTTAGCTGCATTTCATGTTGATTATTAGCATGTTGTAGATGTTTCTATTTTTGTGGTTATGGAAAGTAACTAAATTTGTTTTAATTTGAAGTTGAAAGATACACGAAATCAATTAATTGTAAATGAATTAAATTGGTTAGTAGAAATTTTGTTTTTATGTATATTCCACACCGTAATGTCCCTTGGTTGGGCTGGGGGACGTTACATTATGGTATCAGAGCTTATGGTTCAAACATCGGGCTTGTATGGGATCGAATGTGAATTGATGAAATTCGTTGTTGCATATTTTCTCTGTGACCGATTTGGGGAAAAACGAATAATTTAGAGAGAAATCCCTAATTCTGTGAGTGAAATTCGAGTTCCAATGACTTCAGATAGTTTGATATGGTTAATGGAGTATAGAGGTGAAGTTGTACATCGAAATTCGGCCTGGAATGGTCGAAATTAGAGTTTTAATGGCCTCTTGTAGAGTTACATGCAGTTTGGAGAAATCGATGGTTCAGATCGTGTTTGATCTCATGATTGATGGCCAAGATTCACTGTGATAAATTTAAAAATTTATAAGGATTCGACCGTTTGAAAGGTTGATGGGATCAATGACCATGATTAAATCAGGGGTTATGAAAGGGAGAAAATCGATAGTCCATATCAATCAAAGAAAATTCAAAATTTCTCTAATTGTTAACGTTCACCAAGAGAAATCGTCGATGACTGATGGATGGATCAGTTGAGCTGGTGAATAGTTTAGTTCTACCATAATACATCTCTGACCATTGATGGTCGATAGTCGAGGGTTGGACGAATCTATAGAGGTGTTTTCAATCATCGATGGCTGATGGGCTGGTGGTCAGGCTTTGATTGATTCGACGAAGTGTCCCAAAATAGAAACAAAATTTGTCGATGGCCAATGAGACAGTGGTCGGAGTTTAGTCGAATTTGGCGAGGTGTTCGAGTTGTTCAAAAGAATCGGTCAATGGATGAAGGGGGAAGGAGGATGATGGCATCATCATCCACGTGTCATGCCATGTCACCCAAGTTGACACATTAAGATGACATGTCATGCCACATCAGCATCCACATGTCATGCCATGCCAGCAGTTTCCATGTTAGCCAACAGAAGTGGTTGATGGTCGATAGTCAAATCGATCAATTTGGGAAAGCATTTGATAGTCATCGAGGATCATCGATCACTGATGGGACAGTGGTTGAGCATCGAAAGAGTTAATGGATATTTTTCATTCGCCAACAAATATTGTTGACGACTGATTTAAGAGTTGTTTGAAAATCAAGTGTCATGGAAAATGACTGATGACTGACGCTTGGATCGGTAGCTTTTGAAAAACTTTTTCCACATCATGATACCAATCGTTGATTGCCGACAAGGTCATATCAACGGTTGTTGTGTATCATGATTTGAGATCAATGATTGAGATTTAAAGAACTATTATAGTAGTAAAACAATGAATTTTGTGTGAAATTTTCTAAAATTTTCATATTTTTTAGGGTCATTAACTTGCAAGGAATTTTTGAGGCCCTAAATGAAATTTTTAGCAATTCAAAACCCATGATCACGGAGTGTAGTACCAAGGTACACTTTGTTTCTACAACTCAAATAAAATAACTCGAAGAGAGCTATCCAACACTAAATAGTTCATGAAACAGAGCTCGTATGAGAAAGTTATAGCCAAAACAACAAGGGTAAAATTTTGGCACCAGTATTACTTCCATAGGGCATAACTCTATGATCAGAAGTCCATTTGGGGCACAGGAGTAGTCGATGGAAATATTATGACCCATAGAAGCTAGCAATGGAGTCATATTTTAGTTATGGGTTCTTGAAAATGTGCAGAAAGAAAAATAAGACACATGTAGCATATATGAGTAAATTGAGTAAAACAACCTAAACTTGTATGGAGAATAACTTTCATCTCGAAGCTCAGATTTGAGAAAAAAAATAGTCATTGAAAATTTATTGAGGAGTAGAAGACATATGTCAACCCAAAATTTTGATTTGGGAAATTAAATTTCTCATAAATTAATAAATAGAGTTTTGTAGCAGTAAAAAGAGTGGAGTTGCAACATGTAGTTGTTGTAACTTTTCACTCAGAATTCAAATTGAGGAATGAGTATAGTCATTGGGAAGATGTTTCGGGGAGGAATGCATCAAGAAAATCAAAATTTGAATTGGTGCAATATGTCCTTCATAAATTGATAAAGAAATAACATGTATCCTATATTATGAAATGTTTTATGCTATGCATATTTCTAACAATAATTATTATATGCACATTTCTTGTAGAATTAGAGGCACACAAAAAAACTTTAGTTATTATATGAGGACTGGAGTTATGGAAGATGCTCATGGATCTTACAACCATGAGGAAGATATCAGACATTTGCATTCCAACATGGGGAATGCTGAGACAGAGTCAAATGGAAGAAGAAATAGGAAAGAGTCTGTCACTATGAGAATCCTGCATAGGGAAGTGCAAAGCTACAGAGTTGATAATGAAAGGATTATGAAGGCTTGGGAAGAGATAATTCAGAACTTGAACATGTTGCATAAGAAATTCAACAAGGATTCTGGAACCAAGCAAGCAACTAGTGCTAGACAAGTATCAACATCTAGATTCCATAGAAAAAGGGATGATCATGGAAATGACAGGAAGTCAAGAAGCATGACAGGGGCCATAATTCTACAAGGAATTCCACTAGAATAACTCATTCAAGTTCAGGACCAGGAAGCATCCCAAGTGTGTCTCCTATTTGGAGGTAAAGAAGAAGGCATGAGTCAGACATCTTGCAAAGTGAACTCAGGAAAATCAAACCACCTACTTTCAATGGTGAACACAGGAAAGGAGAAGAGGCGGAGGCCTCGCTATTGGAAATGAAGAAATATTTCTAGTTGCATGATTACCCATTCTAGGTAGAAGCTAGAATTTTCACCTACCACTTGCAAGGGAATGCATCCATGTGGTGGTATCAAATTAAGAAATCCAAGAAACTCAATGAGAAAAGGATCTCATGGAGGAAGTTCAAAGGATATTTCCAAGAGAAAAAAAAATCCGAGCATTACTATGAGAGAAAGTGAAAGAGTTCTTTGGACTCAAGTTAGGAACCATGACAATGGAGGAATATGAGAAGTGGTTCTTTGAATTGTTGAAGTATGTTGACTTCATCAAGGATGAGAAAATCAAAATCCAAAGGTTTCTAAGTGGGTTACCCTCCTTCTATAGTGACAAGATTCAATATGATAACCCCAAGACCTTGGATAAAACCATAAGGAGATAAAGACCCCTTTATCAAGATGAAAAAGGTTTGGAATGACAAGATGAAAGGGAAAAGGGATCAAAGGAAGAAAGGCTTTAAGCCACCCTTTGTGATAAATAACTCCCAAGAAAATCAACAAGGTCAGGCATCCCAAAATGAGCAAAAGAATGCAGATTCATTTGGAAAAATGCCAAGGCGACAACCTATTCAATGTTGTGGATGCGAGGGGAATCACTTATATAGGGATTTACCTCACAAAGGAGAAAGAATGAGGAATTTCCACAACATTCAAGGGGCTGAAATAGTGGAAGAGATGGGAGGAAGCATGCCAAGGATTTATGCTTCCTTGGACAACAAGAAAACACAATATCAATCCCCTGTGATCGAAGTGGAAGGTAAGATTGATAACCATCCCATAGCAAATTTGATTGATTCTGGAGCTATCCATAGTTACATAAATGCTAAAATTGTTGAAAGATTTCACTTACAAAGAGGTAAGCATAATAAATATTGGTTAGTTTAGTTAGCCATGAGGGATAAGAGAAATATCAATGAGTTGGTTAAAGATTGTGAAATAGACATGAATGTACTTAACACAAAGGTAGATGTAAACGTCATATCATTGGGTTCATATGACTGTCTAATTGGCATGGATTCGTTGGAAAAACATCATTTTGTCCTAGAATGTTACAAGAAGACAATCACATGTCTTTATGAGGAGGGAAAACAATGCAAGATTCAAGGCATTCCAAGAGATGAGGTTGTTAGAGAGATTTCAGATATGTAGTTGAAGAATAGATTTAGGAAGGGATGCCAGATGTTTGCAACCCATATGGAGGAGGCAACCAAAGATAAAGTTGCAAGCATTGAAGACAATCCGATCTTGAGGTATTTTGAAGATGTTTTAGAGAAATCCTAGGATTTCCACCAAAGAGAGACATTGATTTCTCTATTGATTTTGTGCCAAGAGATACCCCAGTGTCTAAGACACCTTACAGAATGGGCACACCAGAACTAAAAGAGTTATAGATGCAACTTGAAGAACTTTTGAAGAAGGGATATATACGTCTAAGTGTGTCACTTTGGGGAGCCCCAGTTCTTTTTTTGAAGAAGAAGGATGGAACCTTAAGGTTGTGTATTGATTTCAGATAGCTTAATAAGGTTACCATAAAGAATAAGTAACATTTGTTGAGAATTGATGATTTGTTTGATCAGTTGAAAGGTGCGAGAATATTTTCAAAGATTGAATTGAGATCAAGCTATCATCAAGTAAGGATAAAGGAAGAAGACATCAACAAAAAAACATTAATAACAAGATATGGGCATTATGAATTCATGGTAGTGCCATTTGGGATATCAAATGCCCCAACAGTGTTTATGTGTATGATGAATAGAATGTTGAGGGAGTACCTAGACAAGTTTTTGATTGTGTTCTTAGATGATATACTCATCTATTCTAAATCAAAAGTGGAACATGAGCAACATTTAAGAATGGTGTTGCAAGTTTTAAGAGAGCATAGATTGTATGCTAAGCTAAGTAAGTTCATATTTTATCAAAAGAAGATTCACTACTTGGGGCATATAATATCAACAACAGGGACAAAAGTTTATCTTAAGAACATAGAGGCCATTAGAGGATGGCCAACACCAAAGAATGTGAAAAAGGTGAGATAATTAATGGGTCTGGTTAGTTATTACAGAAGATTCATAAAAGGTTTTTCAAAGATTGCAAGTTGAATCACTTCTTTGCAAAAGAATGGGGTGAAGTTTAAATGAACTTCCAAGTGTGAAGAGAGTTTTCAACAATTGAAGGGAACATTGACAAGTGAACCAATCTTGAAGATTACAGATCCAAATGAATATTTTTTTGTGTGCAACGATGCATGCAAGGAAGGACTGGGTGGAGTTCTCAGTCAAAGGGATCATGTGATATGCTATGAGTCCAGAAAAATAAAATAGCATGAGAGGAATTATGCTACACATGAATTGGATTTAACAACAATTGTACATGCATTGAAAATGTAGAGGAAATACCTTATGGGTAATAAATTCGAGCTAAAGACAGACCACTGTGGTTTGAAGCATTTTTTTGGACATCCAACACTAAATGCCAAACAAAATAGATGGCTGAAATTTCTGAGTGAATATGACTTCAAAATTAATCATATAAAAGACAAGGAAAATCAAGTGGTTGATGCACTCAACATGATAGCTCATGAAGTGCATATTGCAACCATCATCATGTACATGACAGATCTGAAAGAAAAAATTATTGCAGCAGCAAATTAAGATCAACACTATGTGAAAATAAAAGAGATATTACAACAAGGTAATTCTCAACAAAAAATTAATTATTATGAGATGAAAAAAGATGGAATTCTCATGTACAAGGGTAAGGTGTATGTGTCGAACTCCAATGAACTGAAAAATGTAGTGTTGAAGGAGATTCATAATGTGCCATATGTAGGGAACCCGGGATATCAAAAAACAATTGCAGCAGTAAGAAGCTATTTGTTTTGGCCAGGAATGAAGAAAGAAGTGGCTAATTACATAGCTAAATATCTAGAATGCCAAAAAGTAAAGACAGAACATAGACACCTAGAAAGTTTGCTACTTTCATTGTCCATTCAAGAATGGAAGTGGGAAGTTGTCACAATTTATTTCATTACTAAGCTTCCCACAATAGTGAAGCAACATGATTCCATCATGGTGGTGGTGGATAAATTGACTAAAGAAACACATTTTGTTCCAGTAAAGACTACATACAAGACAATGAATATCACAAAACTTTATATGAAGGAAGTTGTTAGGTTATATGGAGTGCCTAAGGAAATAGTTTCATACAAAGATACAAAGTTTACTTCCAATTTTTGGAAGGATTTGTTCAAGGGATTTGGGACAATTTTAAATATTAGTACAACATATCATCCAGAGTCAGATGGCCAAACAGAAAGAACTACTAGGATAATTGAGGACATGCTTAGAATGTATGTGATGGATCAACCATCAAAGTGGGAAGATTATATTCATTTAGTTGAATTTTCCTACAACAATGGGTATCAAGACTCATTGAAAATGAGTCCATTTGAAGCATTGTATGGTAGAAAATGTAACACACCAGTGATTTGGAAAAACATAGCAGTTGTTGGGCCAGAATTGTTAAAGGAAATTGAAGAGAAAATGACAAAGATAAAGTAGAATTTCAAAGCTTTCCAAGATAGGTAGAAAATTTATGCAGACAAGAACAAAGTTTCCAAATATTTTAAAGTGGGAGAGCATGTGTTCTTAAAATTAAAGGAAAAGAGAAGTTCAATAAGATTAGGAGGTTTCCCGAAGTTGGCAGCAATATATTGTGGGCCTTTTGAAATATTAGAAAATATAGGGCCCATTGCATACATGTTAGAATTTCTTACATCCATGAGAGTGCATAATTTATTTCATGTATCATTGTTAAATAAATATGTGCATGATCCTAAGCACATAATTGTTTGGAATGTGATCTAGGTGGAGCATGAAGGGGCTTTCCGAGTGGAACCAGTACGCATCTTAGACTAGAAAGTCAAAGTGCTTAGGAACAAATCCATAGGGCTCATAAAGGTTCAATGTACCTACTACGTTCCTTAAGATGCTACATGGGAGAATGAAGAAAACATGAGGGAAAAATAGCCACAATTGTTTTACGATTTTGAAGAAAAAATAATGAAAGACTCAATTTTGGGCAGCTAAAATTCTGGAGCCACATCTTCGATTCCTATCCAACTATGTTGGGGGCCTTAATAAAAGAACGACTCATTATTTGTGTTAGCCTTGGTAAATAAATGATACATCCCTTAGGTTATCCATGATAAACAAATGGTGCATTCCTTGGGTCGACGAGTCAAGAGGAACATGAGATTATGGTCGGAGCTGCTGCTAGAGTTGTTAAATTGCAAAATTGTATTTCTAAGTATTGTGATGTAAATTTTCATATATGTATATCGACATAGAGTGCACCGAGAACAATTCACAATTGTAGGGGAGGGGAAATGTAACATACCCACTATAATCCCCAGTTTAATTAATGCTTATGTAGATATAATGTGTGGCTATGGCCAAAGAGATGTAAAATGTGAATTGTAATTCCTTATTTTGTTAATAAAATGTGATTCTAACTGCTAAGGGGGACATAGGCAAGAGATGGGGGATGAATTAATCCACAAGAGAGGGGAGTGTCTAGGATAATGGCCAAGAGGGGTCTAAGGGGAAAATTATCCATGTATATTAATTTAACCCGTTTTCCTAAATTTGTTATTTGGATATGAACCTTCCCATTTCTGATTGAGTGTTCCCTAAGCCAATCATTGAATACATGTAAGAGGGTGGGTGTGAGTAGTCACATCCCAAAGTTATTGGGAATGTGGGGGTTGAGTACAATCAGCTTGGGGAAGAGTGTGAGTCAAGAAAGGCAAGACAAAGAGAGGAAATTTGTATAGGTTGGGACATCATTTTTTAGTGAGTCAAGTTTGTGCATGGGAAGTAAGTAAAGAGTAAGAAACAGAGCTTGAATTTGATGCATCCATGGAGGGCGAATTATAGAGAAATATGGAGCGTAATTGGATCAAATTGGAGCTGGAAAACTAAAGAGTCAAGTTGTCAAGCCTAAGAGTGAACTCATGTGTGAGTTGCAATGAAAAAACAAGTGTTTCTTGTTGGTTTGCTGATAGTTTTCCTAGAAACAGTTTCCCTTGAGTTCCTAGCTCAGAGATTCCTAGCTACATGTGCCAAAGAGACCCTGATAAAACAATGGAACATTCCTTGGGTTAATCCTAATAAAAATATGGTACATCCCTTGGGTTATCCCTGATAAACTAATGGTGCATTCCTTGGAATGGGAAAGGCAAGAGGAAGAGAGCCGATGGAAAATTGGGATAGTTGTAGGAGAATATCAGTTGGGTTGATATTTTTATGAGTTGTGAGTGGACTGTGAGAGACCACCCTCTTTTGTGGATTGATAGCCTCAGCTCAGGGGTGACTGTCTTTTGATATTTGGAATAGTTAGTCTATGGTTGGGTGGAAAATATGTCCCAAATAATTGGTTGCACAACTATTGTGAAAAGATAAGTGTTTTATATTTTTGTTGTGTTAATTATGTATTTAATTGTTGTGCATGAAATCAGTGTATTTGGAAGTGATTTATATGTTGTTGTAATGAGTTGTTTAGTTGCATTTCATGTTGATTGTTAACATGTTTTAAATGATTCTATTTTTGTGGTTATGGACAGTGGCTAAATATGTTTTAATTTGTAGTTGAAAGCTACAGGAAATTAGTTAACTATAAATGAATAAAATTAGCTAGCATACATTTCATTTTTATATATATTTCACACTGTAATGTCCCTCATTTGGGCTGGGGGGTATTACAAAGATTCTAAAATTTGGCTAATTTACCTCTATGCCAAGAAAGTACTTCATCAAGCCCAAATATGTCATCTCAAATTCTAATTTCAATGTTGTTTTAAACTCATCTACTGACAATTTTCTAGTGAAAATCATGTCATCAACATATAAGTAAATAATCAAAATTTCCCCTTGTTGATTTACCTTTGTATATAGAGTGGGTTCATTGTTTCTTCTGTTAAATCCATGGTTGATCAAATAAGAGTCTATCCTATTGTACCAAGAACTTGGAGCTTTCTTAAGCTCATAAAGAGCCTTCTTCAAGTTGTATACATTGTCTTCCTATCCTTTTATCTCATACCCTGGTGGTTTTTACACATAAACTTCTTCCTCTAGATTGTCATTTAAGAAAGTAGACTTTACATACATTTGATAAAATTTCCACATGTTTTGGGCTACTATTGATAAGACAACTCTAATTGTATCTAAACTTGCAACTAGTGCAAAGGTCTCACCATAATTGACTCCACAATATTGTGCAAAACCTTTTGCTGCCAACCTATCTTTGTACTTTTCAAATTCACTATTTTCATTAATTTTGGTTTTATAAATCCATTTCACACCAATATATCTTTTTCTTTAAGAAAATATACTAGATTCCATGTATCATCCCTTTGTATGGAATCTATTTCTTCATCCATGGCTTGTGTTGGGCCCCTCCATTTTTGGAAATACCATGTTTTTGGGGAAAGTGATGAATGTCAACTGGAAGATGAAGAAGCAACGGAAAACAATTAGAAGAATGGAGAGATAACTGAAATTTTAATAGTGGTATAAACAACCAAAAGTGTAGTGAAAAAGGCCAAGAGGATCGAGCACCAACAGGAAAAAGCCAGAAAAATAGAAGAATAAAGAATTCAATAAGCGTCCAAAGGAAAAGTATAAATATGGAGCTATGTAATGGGAAAAGGGTTGGGGTTTTTACTAATTTTCTTGCTAGTGTAATGATCTTTGTTGATAGTCTTGTTCCTTCACAACACGATCTTGACTGTGTGATGAGTTATGTGAATTTGTATCTTACTGCGGAAGAGATTGTATCGGATATCTACGATGTATAATGATTTTCAAATGTTGGAGATGCTAATATAAAGATGTGTTTTGACCCTAAAATTTCTTATTGTACAAATATGATATGATGTGTATGAATATATGGTTCTACCACGCAATTGTTTCTTTCTTATCTGGTTAAGTATTTGATCATTGTTTATGGATATCTTTGGGATCTACTACATGTCTCTACTTAATGTGAAGGTAAATATGAGGTTGCATTCTCTTTAACTCACTTCATCATCCATGTCCCGACTACACCTTGGGTGAGACTTATTTCCCTTTAAGAAGGATTAATATGCTAGCGTACTTAGACTACAGAGGTGCCTTTTGTTGGTAACCTTAGAGAACCTTGGTCTCATTCTCGCGCCAAAAAATAGTTTATTTTCTAGGACTGTGAGCTTTAAAGTGAGTTTTTAAAGGATACCTCATTAGATTTACAAATATCACGTTGAGAACTTGTGGGAAAGAAGGTGTGACGCATTTATGCAGCAAGAAGTGGGGTTGTGACACAAAATTTTTAGCGTTTTGAAAATCACGATGTTATATTCAGAGCTTGCTACAGATCAATATGAAATCCTTTTTATTAGGTTCCCTGAAGAGGTATTTCAATGGTTAGATCGCCTGCAAGAAGAACCAAAATACAAAGACTGAGTCAAAAGGAAATATAACAAGATCGTTGAGGGTTTAGCAACTCTTCACCCTTTATATCACTTGATCTCTCGTGCTTTGGATTTTTGGGTGAAGAATATTCTGGAGGGTTACATTATCAAATTTGTTGCAGAGAACCACCATTCTTTTTCCAAAGAAGAAGTCATATTCAAAGAAGGATCCAGAGGAATACGGTTGCAAGAAATCCCCTTGTGGATCAATATTTTATGAGTGGAAGAAGGAATGTTGATTGTTCCTTCGAGTGATATGGCAACGTAAACCCCTACGCTTGGGGGAGGGTGATTTATGAGAGGGATCATGAGTTATGTCAAGGAAGATTTTCTCAGAGATTTTAGGGGTCATCAAAATAAAAGTGCAAGGGACGAACAAGATTAGAAGAGGGTTGTTTCTCTTGAGAAGAGGTGGTGAAAACATATGAGAAAAGTGATGAAAAGGTTCGATAAGTCACAGAAGGAAATCAACTTTGAGATTAGTCCTAAGAAAGAGTTAGAAAAGTTCCAAGAGTTGAAGAGACGAGGAAGGTTAACTAGTTGATGGTTGAAGGAGAAATTTGGTGAAAGAAGCGAAGGTTCTAGAAGAATAAAACAAGAGGATTAAATTTCAGAAGAGAAAGATGAAAGAGTAAAGATAAACTCCCCTACTAAAGAAGAATAGGTAGCTACAACCCTTGAAGAAATTGGAGGAAAATCAGAGCCTGCAACACCAGAAGATACATGATTGCATCAAGATATGAATGTAGCACAACAAATGGAAACCCCGTAGATCAAAATATTTTTTCTCCAGAGGTAAAGGAACCAGCCTTGAATCACCCATTCTCACAATGACATTTATTTTTATTTTAAGAAAATCATGTTTTTCTTTTCTTTTTTTCATGTGGTTTGCCTTGTTCAATAGGGAATAAATTTCTCTCAAAACCAAGAGAAGATCATTTAGGAATTCCATTTTAGTTTTTTTATAGTCTCATACATGTTGATATGTCTATTTATTTATTTAATTATTATTCAGTCATATAACCTTGTATTCTCTAGTGATTTCTGCAGGTATTTGCAATGGAAATGGAAATAAAAACTAGCATATGTGTGATGTGGTTATACAAGCTCATGAATCATCCAGCTCAAGGACATAGGTATTTAGTACTCATTTTCCCATTTTAGTTAGTGTGTGTGCATAGTTTCCAAAGATTCATGTATATTTCAACCCTTTACTAAATTCTGGGCATAAATCACCCTAATATGCATTATTTAGGGTTTGCAACAAATCCATAGTCTAAATTGTAAATTAACAAAACCATATATAAATTTTTCTTCCTAGGGCATGCATTTCTCATCATGCCCTATTTTCATGTATTTTTATGCATTTTCTCTTTATGCATTTTTTTTCATTTACAAGGCAACTTTTAGCCTTTACACACACTAGAGGATTTTTATTTTCAAAATGCACAACTAAAGTATGAATAAATGTAAAATAATAAAATCTAAACTCCATAATTTGAACCACTCAATTTGGAGGTCATATGAGAGTTAGGCATGCATTTTACTGTAAGACAGTTTTACCCTCCAGTTTACAAAAGTTCTTGAATCTTGGTTCAAGGTATAAGTCCTTATTCCTTTTAAAATGTACTATGAATGATATATATATATATATAACTTCCCCCCCCCCCAAAAAAAAAAAAATATTA
>ML777738.1:1188722-1206923 GCA_009831015.1 Picea engelmannii
AGAATGAAAGGGAGAGAGAGTGGGGGAGAGAGGGAAGGAGAAGGAGAGAGAGAGAGAGAGAGAGAGAGAGAGAGAGAGAGATGAATGTGGAGACAAGACAAAGAGAGTGAGTGAGGTAGAGAAAGGGAGGGATGATGGGGGGAGAGAGGGGAAGAGGGAGACAAGGAGAGAGGGAAAGAGGTGGAAGAGAGAAAGAGAGATATGAAGGGAGTGAGAGATAAATAGGGAGAGAGAGGTTGGAGAGAGAGAGGAATATAGAGGGAGGGAGGGAGAGGGGGGTAGGAAGAGAGAGAGTTAATTTTTGTTAACGAGAATGTGCACACATTCTTGTTCCTAATAACGCTCATGTGATTTAGGAACGAGCACTCTCTTTAGTAATACATGTGTGTTCCTAAAGTGTGTGCTTCTTATTTCTAGCATAAGTGTTTTCTTAGTTGGTTGCCTCGATTTAGGTTTGGGATGGTATGCACATACATAAAAACCTCCATTTTTATGAATACCTCCCTACAACTCTATTATTGACCTTATTTTAGATATGATACACAAATATGGTGTCGACCAAAGTACAAATACATAGAATAGGAAATTGATATTGTTTATTATATTTACTCTATTTTTGTGTTGACATATTTCAGAATGGGTAAATACTTTTTTAAAATAAGTTATACACTGCACTAGAAGAGACAAGATCTACAATCTAAAAAGAATAAAAATATTTGATAACATAAAGATCCTAGTAGCTTGCACTAGAACAATGGGTTCTCTACAATTATACAATTTCTTTTAAGGAAATTTCATCTTTAAAATACTCACTCTTGCACTAATGGAAACATATACCTTACATTTCGCTGGAAAATAACATACCACTATTAGAAAAAAACTAAATTTCACATAATTATTCACAATTTCTATAAATAAAAATAATATATTCCAAAGATAATTCAATTTTATACATTTCATCTACTGTCATTAGCTTGCACCCAACCATATGTTGCATTTATAATAAGGGAAAAATATTATTATCATTATTATTATTTTATAATTTAGACCATTATTATTATTATTATTATCATTTAGACCATTATTATTACTATTATTTGATTATTATCATTTATAATGAAATTCAATGAAATACTTAAGTGAAACCAGTCAATAACCATGTCACATAGTCCTAGGACGCTTTGTCAAGCTCTCCTCAAATATAGCTTGTCAATTTGCTCAAAAAAGCTTGAAATACACATTATCAATCAATGACCATGTCACATAGTCCTAGGATGCTTTGTCAAGCTCTCCTCAAATTTAGCTCGTCAATTTGCTCAAAAAAACTTGAAATGCACAATAATGTTTGAAAATAACAATGAACAACCTTTTCCCATATTAAGATTACAGGAGAGCATGCACACGTTCTTAAAAACGCCAATTGACATTGAGTTGGCAACATCCATGACAATTGGTTGAGACTGGTGTGAGCAGGTTCTTGGGCACCCCATTACCACTTTTTAGACCATGCCCCCATTCAAATAACCTACCATAATATTTTCAATAAAAACTTGGATATTCTTATTTTATAATTTTATTTGAATATGAATTATTGCCCGCAAGGTTCTGTCTAAGACTTTCGTATATAAAATCTCTTGTAATGGTTGGGACGTTTGTATGAATCTATTGAATGAAACACATATATTGTACGCATATCTCGTAATGTTTGGGACCAGGGTTCAGAATTGAACCCGTCACAACACGTCAAGGACCCTCCAGCACATCCCAATAGTCTGCTTAAAAATTTATGCGTAAAAAAAAATGTGTATTTGTGTTTTTCCCAGTTTTTTGAGAAATGTTAAGTAAAATTTAAAATTTCACATGAAGGGTTAACGTTTAAAATGTCGGTCATATTAGTTTGGTTGTACCTTTTTATAATGACATTTATGGCTTGTACGATGCGGAGTTGTCATGCACCTACTCAATTGTCCCAAAATTAAAGAATGTGATTACAGATATTGAGATCGAATCGTGTTTCACACTCTACTTTAGCAAATTTCCCTACTAGAGATGGTTCTATGCTACCGCCAAATTCCAATTTCCATGCCCTCTACGTATTTTAAAAGGGGCAAAGCGACATTTCTATTCAGAAGTTGTGCAGACAAGAGAATGGAGAGGTCGAGCACCCTGATGCTAACTTTGTGATCTTTTTATTCCAATCTTATTTGTGACCATAGTATAATTTCCACTGCAAATTTTGGATGGATATTATGTGGTATTTGTAGCAGAAAATGTGGAGAACGCCAGAAATCTCGACTAAACAAATGCCGCTTGGAAACTTCCATATGGTATAAGCTTTCAGGAAAACCCTCTGACCAAATTTCAAATGGAAAAGTCCTTACAGATTTCATAGGTATAATTATAAAAAATTTTCCAAGAATTGTTCATCTATCTTCGCTTCATATGTGGGTTTTAATTTTTCATTGGAATGTTGCAACTTCAATTTTCAACATCCCTATACCAGTGCCACACAATCAGTGGGATAACAACCCCAATATGCTTCACTTCGGCATGAATTTTGTAACTAGCGGGACAAGTATCTTTGCTACATGGCTTGGACTGCCTAGTGCCAATATCCAAATCGACCAGCTGCAGGAATTGATTAGTAATGGATTATACTCCGCAAAAAAATTAGCGTCTTCGCTTGTTCTCTTCTCAGTTTTAGGCAAATATTATGGTTCCTACATTCTGCAAAAAAGAGGCGCAGTTGAGGTAATTGAATAAGGAAAGACCTATTCTTGTAACAATTCGATGCTCAGTGCTTGCATTCTGCATTTACATTGGCGGTTTACAATTGCAGGGTTTGCCTTCGTTTTTAGAATCGATGATCAAGCAGCTTGCTGCAGATTTAGTGTGCTTGTAGTAATATGGGTTTTCGAAGCTTTGTAGTAACAAATATGGGACCGTCGAGGTGATTGTCCATTGTCACAACAAGGAACTCTTATACAAGTTGTAATGCTACAATAAGTGCAACGGTAGTAGATCACAACAGTGTTTTGGGAGAAGCGGTGGAGGGAATAAGAAAGAGTCTAGTAAATGCAACCTTCGTGATTTTTGATCAGTATACAGATTCCATGGCTATTTTTCAACACCCAACTCAATATAGTTTTATATTATGTCCCTTTGTGTCTTATGGATCTGCATTATTTATGTGTCATGCCCAATAAATATTGAACGTGCTCATTTATTTTGTGCAGGGAAATTCAAGGACCTATTGAAACCCTATTGCATTGGTTCATGTAACTTTATAGAAAATACAGGGAATTCAAAGACAAAGTGAGCTTGGTGGGTAGTGGATTTAGTTAGCTGGGTATAACAAAAGTAGATGTGGTGCTCTTTTTTTTTCCAATTCTATTTATTACCCACTGTGTTTTTTTTTCTTTGGGATTGTTTCAATTGGGGTGGTGGAAACCACTCTGAATCCATTTTATATTGCCATGAAAGTGACTAAACAGGTCCAGGATTCTAAACCCTAGCCCATCATTGTTGTCCAAGAGATTTGGGATAAAGTTAAAGATTCGGGTTTGCCTGCAATAGTGATAAAAAGACCAACATTCAAAGGCAAAGATTGTGACATCAACAAATCAGGTGTATATGCTATATTTTTTTATTTCTATTAGTTTAAAAGCAAGTTGTCAAGTAATCCATAAATCTTCTTTTCCATAACTCTTATTTCAAGATCAAGTTGATTGAAAGGAGTCTGCTCATTATTCCTTAAATTCAATTGGGTTCAAGGATTCACAATTAAACTTGTGTAGAAAACCTTGGTTGTTTCTCTTTGATGAATACAATTTTAGTTTTGAAGTTTTTTGAAGACTCCAAAGGTATCATATTTCCCTTAATGTATGAGGATAAGTCCATTGGGATACCTTGTCATAAGAGGTGATCTTGAGATAATGAATGTTGGGGGTAAGCCCTTACAAAAGGATGCCTCTAGCAATGAGAGAGTCAAATTTAATCAACCGTAATCACCCCACTCTTTCATCTTTGGTAATTAAAATTTTAAATTGATTTCAAGCGGATGAATTTGGGGATTGTGTTTTTCTTCAATGGTAATTGTGTCTTTGTTAGACACCCACTTTCTTATAGTGATCCTAGGAACTCTTGAATGCTAAGAAAATTGAACAAAATTTCCTATTCAATAACAAAGAACCATAGTTCCTTCTAGATCCTTAGGTAACTATGCTAAAAGAGTGGGCATTCCCAATAAAGAGCTTCCTATATTGCTTAGATTTCCAATAGCACTAGGCAATGATTTTTTTTAAAGTTTGTATCTATCTATCAAGTGTATTTCTACAAGCATAGTTGATGTGTCATTTGGACTCATGAGATCTAAGGATTCAGGACTCAGGAGTGCTAGTATCTTCGAGATATTGAGCTTGCCACATTATACATTTGATAACTCTAGGCTCCGGTGACTCGTGAGCATAAGAGATGGATTAAAACATCAAAGATACCAATCATTAAACCCATTCCAGTAGGACAATATTTTCGAGAGCTTTCTTGGGAAATTTGGAAATTTCAAAAGGGGAGCTTCCATGAGGTGATGATGTTTCCAAAGTTCCAAAAAAAACCTTCCACTTTTTTGACAAGAAATTACATATTAGCAATATGTTATTAGGAATCTACTTGATATGTTAATTGTAAAAGTAAAGGTGCTTATTGTGCTTTTAGAATACATCTTCCCCTATCATGGTTTCTGCCTTTTATAACCTTTGTGTATCTTCTTATGGATTTTAGAATTCTTAAATTGATATGAAACTACTCTATGTTTGTTGAGAACCCTAACAAGAGTCCAATGTTCTTCGACAAAAGTGATCTCCTTTATATTAGCAATATGTTATTAGGAATCTACTTGATATGTTAGTTTTTAGTTTAAATGGTGAGATTTTTTTTCTTAAATTTTAAATTTTCTCTTTTAATTTGTAGATTTAATATTTGCATAAGAATTTTCCCTATTTTGAAATTTAGTTTTGTTGCTATGAATCTTTTTATTTTTTAATCAAAGAAAATTGATGACTACAATTTTCTCATGTTCTATTTAATCAATCTTTATTTTTTTAATAATAAATTTTAACTCTTTGCATAGATATTTTGAAGCATGGAAATTTTTTCATTGAAAATAACTAATTTTGAGATTCTAAAGATAATGTTAAATTTAGAAATTCACTTTTTTAGGATCATATTTAAACTCACTTAATTTAACTCTCATCTTTAAAAATTATAATATTTATCTACTAAAAATAAATTTGATTAGAAATGTGATTTTTTTTAACACATTTTTTTTTTTATGAAGTGTATACTTAATTTATTGTTTTCAATAAAAATATAATTGTATATAGAAACTTTTCATTATTGAAAGGCTACTTGGTTAAATACCCTTCTCACTTAAATTAGTACCTACCCTTCAAATTTGATAACTGGTTAGGAAAACTGAATAAAGATATAGCGTTCACAACCAACCATTTAATAAAGAATGAATACAAGGAACACCTTTGTACGGGGAGCGGAATTTAAAATTCAAAATAAGTTATAAAAGAAAGGAAGCCTTGCACGCAACTCTATCAAGATTCCCATCTAAAGCAAGAGACCTTAATTGATGCAATTTATATGTCAAGAAATACGAATATGTAATGTCACTGGTTTGAACATTCTCAAACATTTAGTTTTAATTTGCGTCTCGATAACAATGATGACAATGATTATTCCGTGGTTTGATCATGTCAAACAGGTTAGAGTCGTAGCCATCTGCTGAGATATGACATAGTCGTGTAGCTTTTTGGAATATAGAATCTGAGGATGCTTCACTGGCTTTTTGGAATATAGAATTTGACGATGCTTAAATGGGCCAATAATTGGGAAGTTTTCAGTGTTTTTTATTATTTCTTCAAGATAATGTTGAGTTGAGGAATCCAACTATATATAAAATAGAACTTTCTAACTATATATAAAATAGTTGATTTAATAATTAAAATGAGCATCAAATTTGTGAGTTAATGCATATCTCAGCTTCACTTATACCATACTATTTCCATAATCTTATCTATTCATAATAATGAATATATATATATATATATATATATTCGTAAACTTCCGGATTGATAGGTAACCGACAGAATTCAAATTGTATAAGAGTATTTCGTGGCAAGCCAATTCATTCATCCTGCTGCGTGAGAAGTTGAGAACCGGTTACTTGCGTTGTCTGCCTTGGATGTGGCAATCTCTGCTCTAATCTAATATCCCAGTTCTGAAAAAAAGATCCGCAAGTTTGCAGTTGAGTTCTGTAATTCAAGTTGTTTTAAGGCTTTGAATTGGCTTCAAGATGTCGAGTTCTTCCAACATTTTATACGTTCACGTGTTTGAACGCGAAAAGAAAAAATGTACGCCGAAATCTTCGGCAACCGCCATTACGTCAATTTTACTGTTTGCTGTCATCGTGTTGTTGTCGATCGGACCCTCCGTTTGCTCTAAAGATGGCCAACTCTTTGATCACTCCACGGTTGTCATGTCGGCTTGCAGGCAGACTCGATACCCCGCCCGCTGTGCCTCGTCGATGACTTCCTATCCCACAAATCAGACGGCAACGCCCCGCGGTTTGATGTATCTGGCAATGAGCGTGAGCATGGAACGGGCGCGGAAAGCCCACGACATAGCATTGAGTCTGCGAAATAAGAAAATGAAAAGCAGAGAACGTGCTGCGTGGCGAGACTGTCTGGAGCACTTTGAAGCTACAGTTGAACATATCAACGTTTGTTTCAGCAAGAATTATGAGGAAAAAGATATCCCGACCTGGCTGAGTGCAGCTTTGACAAGCCTCGACACATGCTTGAATGGATTTCGAGACATGAATTTGTCTGCCACAAATCCGATCAGAGTTCTCATGTCGTCAACCGCTGTGAATGTGTCGGAATTAGTGAGCAACTCGCTTTCCATGTACAATCTTCATACCCGATCGAAAACCCGACGCCTGTTGTCTACAGGCGATCAAGCTGCGTTCGATTCCCAATACGGTCGCGTAGAAGAAGATGGATTTCCAGAATGGCTGTCGGTGGGGGACCGAAGGCTGTTACAGTCGACGGCCAGGCAAGCCAACGTGGTGGTTGCCCAAGACGGTTCCGGAAATTATCGAACGATCGCGCAAGCAGTAAAGGGTGCGCCTCAGCGAAGCAGTACGAGATACGTGATCTACGTGAAGGCGGGTGTTTACAAGGAGACTGTCAATATTCCCACGTCGATGCCGAATTTGATGTTCGTTGGCGACGGCAAGGACCTAACCGTGGTTACGGGAAGCAAGAACGTCGTGGACGGTTCAACTACGTACGGCTCCGCAACTTTCGGTAAGAATTGTGAAAATATTCAGTTGGTCGAAACAATGAAAGGTTTCTATTTGTCAATTTCAAAAGGTTGATGACAATATCAAGTTTCGATTTTGGAATGTTTTATGTTTTTTAATTGTATTTATCAATTTTAGTTAAATTAAAAATTATATAATTTTGAAAGATTTTAGAATGTTTTTTAATATCGATCAATCTTAATTTTAATACAATTGAATAAAAGTTAACCATTATCATCATAAAAAAATCAAAACTAATAATTATACTTATAAAACTAATTTTAATACAATAAAATACAGACATCATTAAAAAAAAAATGAAAATTAATAATACTTATAAAATGAAGGTTACCACTAATATGATATATATATATATATAGTGGAAACCATGATTATAGGGTTATCGTTAGTGTAGAGGTGTATACCTACCATGTACCTCTCATTAAACTTTGGATTTATTTTTTTAATATTTCAATGTAAAATTAAAATTAGATTAATCTTCTCAAATAATCTTAATTTTTTAATATTAATTAATGAATAATATTTACAATTTCATCGATAAAAAAAAATCTCAATATTGAAAAAAAAAAATAAAAAAAATCCTAAAACGTCTAAAATACGACTTAATGATTTAATGCTCCTCCACTTCAATTATACAGAAAAAGAACTCCAAGATTTTTATTTCAATTATTCGAAGGGTTTAACGGTTGCGCCGGAATATGGATTCAGTTATTCTCATAATGATATGAGAAGGAATTCTACCATTTTAATTTGACTGAATAGACTGGTTAATGGTTGTGCAGCCGTGTTGGGGAACGGATTCATTGCAAGAGACATGACGTTCGAGAACACAGCGGGGCCGCAGAAGCAACAGGCCGTTGCACTTCTGGTGGGAGCAGACCTGTCGGTCTTGTACCGGTGCAGCATGAAAGGGTACCAGGACACTTTATACGTCTATTCCCTCCGACAATTCCACCGCGAAGTCGACATCTACGGCACCGTCGACTTCATCTTCGGCAACGCGGCCGCAGTAATCCAGAACAGCAACATCTTCCCAAGAAGGCCCATCAGCGGGCAGGAGAACACAATCACAGCACAGGGAAGAACCGATCCCAACCAGAACACCGGAATCTCTATCCATAACTGCGGAGTAACGCCAGCCTCCGACCTGCAACCCGTCATAGGGTCCGTGAAGACCTACCTGGGAAGGCCATGGAAGGCATACTCTCGTACCGTCTTCATGCTGTCAAATCTTGACGGCTTCATCGATCCCGCTGGCTGGCTGCCATGGAGCGGAAATTTTGCACTGAGTACGCTCTATTATGGCGAGTACATGAACACAGGCGCCGGTGCAGGAACATCACAGCGTGTGAATTGGCCTGGTTTTCATGTTATCACCAGTTCTTCTGTAGCGGCCCAGTTCACAGTTGGGCAATTCATTTCTGGAACTTCCTGGATTCCAGCCACCTCAGTTCCCTTCACTTCGGGATTGAACTGATAACAATAAATATCACCAAGTCGCAGCCATATTTCTCATTCGTCTTGTAAACGGCCATCAATAAAAATTGGATAGTAGAAGCTATATTTCCTATTAGACAATGAGCAGGCTGCATTGGTTTCCATGGCCTGTTGTAACTAAGGAAGCAGTGAATCAGATTCTTGTCTTTGAATATTCCCTTTCTCACGTTCATCATTCCATGAAATCCGAGAGGTCTGACATTTTAGTAGTATAAAGTTTCTTTACTCTTACTTACACCAATTAATTATGTCAAAAAAAGGAGGCATACACCTATTGATAATGGGCAGATTTAATAGGGGTTTAGTGTTTAATAAGTTTTCTATGGACAGAATTAAATATGGCTGGAATATTCTTAATAGTCACACAAAATAAATGGCTGTGATTTCAATTATTAACTTCCTAGCTATTATAAAGACATCAGTTTATGTGTTTACTTTTTTACATTTACTTAATCATATTTAAAAATTATTTTGATAGTTAATTGATTGCCACTTAAATGATTAACAGAAATTAAAATATTAACACCACATAAATGAAGCTCAACCGTTTATTTGTTAATCAATAATAAAATTTAATATATTCTTTTAAGGATTCGTTTCATCTTATCAACCTTTCGGCGTTCACAAGCAACTATTTAACTACTCTACTAGTTATAAATGTACCAAAATCTTAATAAATTTTATATATACCCTACATCTTTATTGGTTTCATATATAATTATATAATCACAAGACAATTTCGATTCACTAAATATTTCATGTCAGAATGGCGTTTGATGTGTTGTTTTTAAAAACACCCTTTGAAGCGATCGTCACAGATGCGTCAGAGCATTGTAAAAGGGCATAGAGCAATGCCTAACACACTGAAAAGACTCAATTCAAAATCGAAAACAACGTGACTTTGAGGGTGCAAAAAGCACAACTGTGATCAGAAACTGAGAGCAGTCACGCAATCAAGGGAGACCAGTGAAAGATAAAAAGAGAGAAATAAGATGCAACTCTTACATTGGCTAATCAATGGAAAGCAATGAAAAAGAAGAGAGACCTAAGTAAAATCCCACTAAACATAAAACATTGACATTAATTATAGGAATATTATATCATATATCTAATGAATTAGATAGCATTATACCAAGTGACTTAGTGACTTTATATTGAAGAGTAAAAATATGCTTATTTTAATATATATAAATATTGGAAATTTTTTTAACAAAACAATTATTTGTTATTTAATTAAATAATCATTCCTCTCCACCATCTAAATTAAAACCTAATAAACTATAAATATTGTAAACTTAAAACTATATATATACATAAAATGAATATTTAAAATGAATTACCGGTGAAAAAAGGTATTGAATAAATGACTTAGCATTAGGTTGTAGCGGAGTCTTAAATATCTACAACCTTGTATTTGTTTTACACAAATGCTCTTAAACATTCCTCTACATTGTATTTATTTTTATTTCTTATTAAATGTTTACAATTCTGGGTAACCTATGTAATAATTTTTCTCTTTATAATAGTTATACTTAAGTAATTCTAAGATTTTTTATATTTATTAATATATTTTACAATTTTAGTAATTTAAATATTTTTTATTAAAATTTTGGGTTGAATATGAATTTTTATAATTTTTATAAACAGAATTTAATGTCTCCAAACATTTTTAGTTATCAAAAATAAAATAAAAAACTACTATTTAACCTAATCAAATATGCCTCCAAATATTTTTAGTTATAAAAAACTACTATTTAATTACGCCGAAAAAAACGGGAACAATGAATAACCATCTGGGTTTTAAATTTATTGTAACAAAATAAATAACATGTTGTGTTATGAGGTAATTTATAAGCTGTTGTGCTAATTGGTAATTCCTTGTTTTGTTAGATATATGAATTCCTTTTGAAAAACAAATCTTTGAGATGCATTTCCTCAAGCACCACGCCGTCTTTTGAAAGTTGTTATTCTGGTAAAATAAACCCTAACATATATATTTTGTATCTAATAGAGCAATTTGCCCGTCAAATACGGTTTAAAATCTTCGGTAAACGTAAACTTCTTTGCTTAAAAACGGGCAGAACTGGCATAACTGGGAGAAATTCCATCTCTGATTTGTTATTCCTTGTTGGACTTTCTTCATTAGAACTCGAGTTCCACAAGCACAAGTCACTGCACTGACCGGGAATTGGTGTCCTCCTTCTCGAATCTATATTTTTCATAGAATCTCCGGGGCTTTCCTTCTCATTGTAACAATCGTACCAACCACTCCTTTGACGAACCAGAGAGACCTAAACTAATGATCGCTCGTTCACCTCCTAAGTAATGTTGAGTTAACCTAAAACCATTACATACATATATTAAAACATATAGGAAGAATATATAAATATTTTGTACTTTTAAATTAGCTAGATTATATGAAGTTGACAAATTTCCTTCATTAAATGTTTTGGAGACACAAATTATGTTTCCCAATAAAATGTTGCTTCCAAAATTTTATAAGTTTATGTCCGGCCAAATGGACCAACAAACGAGGGAAGGCGTAGTTTTAAATTTTAAAACGGAAGCAATTTTGTCCAAGACTTTCTGGTGTAGGGGCACTTGATAAATAGATGATCCGTTGTTTCTGCTTCAATAAGATAGAGAAGACAAATGTTTGGCCAAGTTCAGCCCTTCCTTTGAAGGATATCCCATGTATTCAATTTGTATTCAATCACAAGCCAAGTGAATAATTTTAATTTGGTAGGTAGGTGCCATGTCCAAAGGTGTTTTCTCTAGCCTCTGATGTTATTGTGCCAGAGAGAATTCAAAATGGTTGTATAAATACTTTGTATTGTGATTCTATCTATTAACTCTACAACTTACAAAACGTTTGGTTTACTTAAAACCTGGACTGTTACCCACCCTAGAAAACAATGTTTACAGATTACAAAGAGGGCTCCTGATCTAAAGGACACACCTACAGGCTGGTTTGATGGAGCAACTCTATCAAATGGCACTCAAAGCGACGTTGGAGGTTTGATTAAAATCACAAAAAATATATCCTATAGATGGACCTTTAACTGTGATCCGGGCACCAACACCATGGTAAAATTATTGGGCGCTTGAGCCACACTCTACTTGACTTCTAGAATGCACATTGAAACTCTTCAGATTTTTGGGGATTCTAGAATAATCATTGAGTCGTTCAACAACATGGGCGATCTACAAGCCATCCCCCTTCTGGCTTGGAAGGACATAATCCGACTTCTCCTACCCACTTTCAAAAAACTCATCTTCAATCATATCTATCGAGAACATAACAAATCAGCAGATCAATTATCCAAGATAGCTCTTCAAAAAAAAGTGGGCATTATAACATACAACCTCTGGTTAGATGGCCATGAGGGCCCCCCACATTTTCTAACTCTTTTTTAACATCCGCTCCCCATCTTAGCGGTATTTTTTTATTTGAATTTTTGAAGACTTTCTCTTAGTCGATGTATCACTGAAGATTCTATTGTTTTGCTTTATTTATTATGGTTATATCCCTCTCATATACTTGTATCTTTTTCAGACTCTTAGTAGTCATCTTGCTCTTAATATGAACTTTCCCTTTATGTTGGTCGAGATACCACTAAAGGCGAAAGTTCATTTGACAGATATCACTTACTAGCTGAGCGTTGTAAATTCTCTGTATTGAGAACACATTATATAATCAATATAATCGAGAAATTTTCCCTTTGGAAAAAAATAAAATGTTTCTTCCACGGGCCCCCACGCCAATCTATGCAAAAATGTTCGGCAAACAAATATCACTTTGCTCAATAAAATGTTGCTTCCAATGGTGCCTAGGCCGATCGTTGAACCCGTGTGAAGTTTTTTAGCTGCACAACATTCTTACTTCCTCATCTGATGAAGTGATGTTGAATATTTTGTGGTTAAGTCCCTCACATGAGTTGAGCATCCTTTTGCCAATGGCTAAAATATCAGGAGGTTGCCCATGCACCACCTAAAAATTGTTATGAAACATTCTTTCCTGAGTGACTAGGGTGGCCTGACGCTCCTCAAATGTTAAATATGCACCAATATAATCTCCAAGAATAGGGAAAGAAAGCATCAACAACTCATATATATCTAGAGGGTGCACATTCACAGATGACATGTAAGTGCGAGAAGCATAATATGCATTATGATCGAAAATGTGATCGTCGATCATTTCTGATCCACAATCCTACAACACTCCTACTAGAAAATGTGAGAGAAGCATAATATACAACCTCTGGTTAGATGGCCATGAGGGCCCCCCACATTTTCTAACTCTTTTTTAAGATCCGCTCCCCATCTTAGCAGTATTTTTTTATCTAATATTTTGAAGACTTTCTCTTAGCCGATGTATCACTAAAGATTCTATTGTTTTTCTTTATTTACTGGGGTTATATCCCTCTCATATACTTGTATCTTTTTCAGACTCTTAGTAGTCATCTTGCTCTTAATATGAACTTTCCCTTTATGTTGGTCGAGATACCACTAAAGGCGAAAGTTCATTTGACATATATCACTTACTAGCTAAGTGTTGTAAATCCTCTGTATTGAGAACACATTATATAATCAATATAATCGAGAAATTTTCCCTTTGGAAAAAAAATAAAATGTTGCTTCCACGAGCGCCTAGGCAAATCTATAAAAAATGTTCAACAAACAAATATTACTTTGCCCAATAAAATGTTGCTTCCAACGGTGCCTAGGTCGATAGTAGAACACGTGTGAAGTTTTTTAGCTGCACAACATTCTTACTTCCTCATCCGATGCAGTGATGTTGATTATTTTGTGGTTAAGTCCCTCACATGAGTTGAGCATCCCTTTGCCAATGGCTAAAATATCAGGAGGTTTCCCATGCACCGCCTAAAAATTGTTACGAAACATTCTTTCTTGAGTGACGAGGGTGGCCTGACACTCCTCAAATGTTAAATATGCACCAATATAATCTCCAAGAATAGGGAAATCAAGCATCAACAACTCACATATATCTAGAGGGTGCACGTCCACAGATGACATGTAAGTGGGAGAAGCATAATATGCATTATGATCGAAAATGTGATCATCGATCATTTCTGTTGCACAATCCTGCAACACTCCTACTCTCCTTCTCGTCCCTTGATCTTGTAACCCTCCCATTCTAGCTCACTGTAAATCCATTTTGGAAAGATCAAGAGATATCGATGTGTTATTAACAAACCAACAATACCTAGCTCAATAGGAGACACCAACTTCAACAACAATGTGGCATTTTATATGTCATGCCTTATTCCCTCTTAGCATGTGGATCTACTTATGTAAATATTTAGTGGTGTTGGTTTACGAAACCGGTGAAAGTTTATATAATGTTTCCTTGATACACTCTTAGGTTTTTACCATGTAAATCTCATTTGTTATTTGAGTTATTGATTTTCCTTGTTGTCTACAAGTGGTATCAAAGCAAAGGTTAAGTAAATTTGAATTGGTGGAGGAAGGGTTGAGTCTCTTTGTGAGCAAGGAGGAGTGGCAGAGTTGAAACCCTAGCTGCCAAAACCCTAGCCACCATTCGAGGAGATCCCAAGGAAAATAAATCGAGCAGACAAGTTAAAACACTGGTGGCAAATTCCAAGAAGCCAAAGTCTATTTTTCATGGACACTCAGGGTGCTCATTTTCACATGCAGAGGAGAGAGAAACCAAGTCGTGGGTTTGTTGAAGGCCATTCAGTTTTCGATTCCATGCAAGGGTGCAAGCCTAGAGGAAAAGAAATGCGTGTCTTGAACCCTAGGAAGAATGTGCACTGAGGGGTTCATAACACCAGTGGGTTTCTCGAAAAGTCCATCTCATTTTTTGCTAGTTTGTGAAGGGTTGATTGTTTTATGAGAGGTCGATTGTTTGCAAAGCGGGAAGAGGTTGTGTGATTGCAAAGTGAGAAGAGGTCGGGGTTTGCTAGTTTGTGAAGTCATCCAATTGTAGAGACGATGTGATTGCATAGCAAGAGGAGACAACAAGGACTATCGAGAGAGTCGATAAACCCCATGCGACTTTTTTTTGAAAAGCATGAAGGTGCACATTTTTCCTTTTAAACAAAAAAATTTAAAAGAAATTTCCACTCATTTTTATTTGTAGAGGTATATATTTGAGGCCAAGTCTTCTGGAGGTCATGGAGTTTGAAGTTTTTGTGGCTGAAGTATATATTTCTTTTGTGGGTGGAGTCTTTTGTTGTTTACCTTGGAGTTGTAAAATTATTGATTACATGTAAATGGGTATACGATTGTAAGACCTAGATAGGCATGAGTACCCTTGGGTTATTAGGTCACCTATGAAAAATCTAGACATATATTTAGCTAGATTGAAGATGGGGGGGGCATGTATGTTGGGTTAATATTAACTCGATGAAAGAGTCAACTAGTTAAATATGTTTTTTAGGTCAAAGCACGTGGTTTTTGGGTCCATGTTTTTTGGGTATCATGTCGTATTGTGTCCATGGATTGCATGTAATGAAGCCTATAAAAGGCTTGGTGAAATCCATTGTAAATGAGCATGGAGATGAATGGTGAAATCTTACTTGATTGGCTTGGTCGGATTGGGTCAATGGAATGTTCATGTTAAGGTGCTTCGAGGTGAGAAAAAAATGTTCGCTTGGGTTGGCTTGGTTGAATTTGGTCAAGGTTTTTTTGAATACAAAATTTGAGGTGGAGCAGTGTGTCTAGGTTAGAAAGGTGGGTCTATATTTCTTTAGAAAGGTTGATGTATTTAAAGCTTTGTAGTGAAAATAACATTGGCAGGTCAATCAAGGGTGAGTGTAAGAATTTTGTGGCCGAAAAAGTGGCAAGGCCATGAACAAGAATGTGCTCTCGCACGAACGCATGCATGTTCCTACAACTATAGGTTCAGTTGTGGTCGAACCTCCACATGGATTACCATGTAGGTTAAGAAGTAAGAGCGCATGCACGCTCTTAAGAATGCATGGACACTCTTAAGAATGCGTGCGTGCTCTTGCTGGTGTTTTTCTATAAATGACCCGAGAGCAATTTTGTGCATATTGTGCACAAAATCGCGCTCACATTTCTCATTGGGAAAATAAAGTGAATAGAGGAGGAAAAAAGGGAGGATATTGCCACTACCACCGCCACTATGTGTCCAAGTATGTTACATTTTTCTTAACTTTAATCCAATTTATTCATTCTAATTTAGTATTTTTATGCTAATAATCTAAATTGAAAAAAATTTATAATTTAGTATTTTAAATAAAAAAGGAAACTAATTTACATGCCATGGATGTTAAATTGCAGCATATGCAATACAATGGAACCCCAAGACAATTTAAACCTCTCACAAGAAAACCAAGAAGATCAAAACCCCAACCCACCACCACCACCAGACAATGTAAATAATGAAATTGATGAGGAGTTGGTGATATTAAGAAACCTTGAGGAACAGTTAAGGGAGACTAGAAAACCTAGCAGAGTCTCCTTGGCCACTTCTTTGGACATCATTGTGCAGTCCATTGCAAGTGCCCAAGGGAAATTGACATCTATTTCTGACTATAGGGAAATAATGTATGAGTATTATAGCACTGGTTTGGATAGAAACCAAATCAAAGAACTGGGCATTTCAAAACAACAAATATTGTCTATTTTTAGGGATCCTAGAAATGGATAAGAACTGCCATTGACTAGGAAACACATATCCATTGACTGGTGCATCCATCCCTAAATTAGTGAAAACTGGATGGATAGGTGGTACATGGTTTTTGATAAACCTCCATGCAATAACAAGGAGATCCCTTATATTTTCTAAGGAAATTATGGGTTAAGTTTATTATGGGTAAGGATGTCAACTACTTTGACATTAGTGACTTATAGGGGGTGGGTTGAGGATCCTCATAGGATCGAGAGCAAGCCATGAACAACCCTGAGTTAGGTCCTCATCCCCTTAGGCGAAGGCCTGAACCCCCTACCCAACATCATCCTGTTGCAGAGAACTTGCAACATGTACAACTAGCCATCTTGTCATTAACTAGTAGCCTAGTGCAACACAATAGCTTTATTACCCTATCTCGACCAGAGGTGCATGCCAGTGACATTGATAGAGGGTTTGGAGCGTCAACATGCACATGAGAGTACAGTGAGGAGAGGGAACATGGACATAACATCTGTCCATGTGAAACTCACAGATGCACCATCTACGGGAAGACATGCTATGGGACTATAGAGCCCATTGGACAACATAGCTTCATGGAGGAGGTTAGTATCTTAATCCTCTTTTTGTTCTTCATCGTTATATATTTATTTTGTATTTTGTGTATTTATATAGATATTTGATTGTATGTTGTTTTGCAGTTGTTGCATCCCAGTAGTAGACCCTCTACGCCTATCGATGCATCAGTGCCTAGCCCCACAACTGATGCATTAGTAGAGGTGACATGTTCATTAGGTGCACCGTACACGAAGGTATGTATCACATTTGATAGATTCAACATAGTCATTTCGTTATTTTATTTCATCCTCAATTTTTTTATGTGTTCTCGTGTTTCTACAAGATTTGGCACCATGTGATGCCAAGAATGTAAATCTGGGATGTACAAGTCATCAACGTCACATGTATCATGTGTAAAGTTAAATATCGTATAATTCTCAAATTGTTTGTGTTTATGTTTTTGAATTTTACTATTTGGTACTAATAGCTCTATTTTATTCATATGTATGCACGTTGTCGATATTTTTGCTAGTTATACTAGTATTGCACCCCCTAGGCACCTGGGTGTTTCTTATCAGTTACCTTTCTCTAGGCCTAGTGTGCCGGAATCACTTATATAGCCTAGGAGGGTCCATCACAAACCACCTATCTACCACCCACCCCCACCACCACTTTCGGCCCCATCAACATAGATTGCCACAATAGAGGTTGTCTCGGAGCAGGTTGTACAACTTAGTGCTCCATCTGCTAGTGAATTTCCATCGATGTCTGAGATATTCAAAGTGAGATAATGCATAATTGATAATAATTTTATATGTTTCATGAATTTCTTTTATGCATATTTGCTTAATTTTCTTGACATGATCATTGTAACTGGTGCAGGGAGGCATTGCAGAGAGATTAGGGTCACGGAGGAGGGTAACACCCTCATGATTGACAGTTTCATATGCACTAATTTGTCTTAGGTTAAATTACAAAGTATCATTTTGTATTTCTATTAATTCATTGATGAAAAAAACTTATGACACTGTTTATTCTTTGTGCATTCTCCAGAGCGTCAAAGCACGCCCAGGGATAGAACCTCTCAAGGTGCATCCTCGAGCAAAAGAAGAAA
>ML777738.1:1207024-1229640 GCA_009831015.1 Picea engelmannii
GGGGGGGGGGGGGCAGAAGGCCCATAGTGATAATAGTGGAGTTCATTCAATGTAAGGTGGACTAGGTCCACTATATTATTAAATAAGGCCCACTATGGTAGTTAGATATAATAAATCGGTAATTAGATATAATAAATGTAAGAGGACTTTTTAGAAGGTTCTACTTCGAGAAGATTCCTCCTCTAGAATGTTCTTAGGTGATGGTAGCATTATATAAAGGGGTTCAAGCAATGTAATGAGACATGAAAAGAAATATTGTATTTGGAGTGGTAGCTCAATAGGAGGATGCTCCCTCGAAGAGACAAGTGAACAGGAGAGGATCCCTTCCATAATAGGATCCATTGTATGGTGTTGCCCTACCTCAAGGGTTTGGTAATAATAAAGTGTTATTTATTCTATCTTGCTTTGTGGATCTATTGTGTATTCAGTATTTGTGGTGATTATATTTGTAGATCTATTATGGTTCTTAACAAGTGGTATCAGAGCACTTTCCTTGGGCAGACATTGTGGACAAATATTTTTATTTTTGCAGATTTTTTTCGGAGCAGAAAAAAAAGGGCCGCGACATTCTCAAAATTTTTGGTATATTTTTGTGTAAAGTTTGCAGAAAATGGTTGTAGATCCGATTTCATCTCAGAAAAACACCCAATTTGAAAAAAAAAAATCATCCAAGACAGAGTCCGGGAAGTCAAGATATTGAAGTTTTAAAATCTGCAAAATTTTAGGATTTTTTCTGCGGATGGCGGCGATAATTTTTTTATTTATGTAGCATATGGAGGCCGAATTTGCCCAAATAAATTACAGAACTGAGTTCCTCTCACAATTTCACCCAATTTCAAAAAAAGAAATCAGCTAAAACGGAATCCGGGAAGTGAAGTTATGAGCATTTTAACTTCAATAGTTTTTTAGGTTTTTCCAGAAAAAATCGTGATTTTCTGTCGTAACTTATTGGGTGAGTTCATAGGATGCTCAAATGGTTATTTCTTCTCAAAACTTGAAAGAAATTCTTGAATCATTCAAAGCCCAATTGTTTCACACATTGGATGACAGATTGGATGCATTTGTACATGGTCTCACAACCATCCTCACAGACGGCCTCAATGATAGTTTTCGTAGTATTTAAGATTCATTGAATAACATGCATGAGAGATTTCTTATGGAGGGCCTCAGGGATGAATATAATCAAGAAATATATGCTTGGTATGATTTTGAGGCAGATTGTGACGATTGGTATATGGATAGTTGTCATTTCTGGGATGACAACCACTTTCATATTTTATTTGATGACTCTACTCCACCTTCTGTCGAGAACATCAATATCCCACATCAGGAGTTAGTTACCAGCGTCCAGTCTACATAATCTACAGTGGTATTATTCATTCCAAATTCTGCTACGACCCTTTTCCACTATGTGGATGGATCTTCTTATTTGGATCCACATGATAGGTGTCAGTCTTTGGAGCATCATTTGGAGTTGATTATTGGGTTCCAAAATCTTCCACGGGGAGTTCACATGAGCACTTGGACATAGGACTCGGGCTTACAATGGTGGTTGGACTACTTCAKCATGGTGGATTTCCTTTCTACATGGGACCTTGGTTTTTCAGTCTTATTCAGCATTATGGTCCACAATTATCCATGGGACCCTGGTATATGGTTGTACATCAAGCGTTGAAGACAACGCTTTCATAAGGGGGATGGAATGTAAGGTAGCTAGAGAGGTAGTGGGGGGGGGCAGAGGGCCCATAGTGATAATAGTGGAGGTCATTCAATGTAAGGTGGACTAAGTCCACTATATTATTAAATAAGGCCCACTATGGTAGTTAGATGTAATAAATTGGTAATTAGATATAATAAATGTAAGATGACTTCTTAGAAGGTTCTACTTCTAGAAGATTCCTCCTCTAGAATGTTCTTAGGTGATGGTAGCACTATAAAAAGAGGTTCAAGCAATGTAATAAGACATGAAGAGAAATATTGTATTTGGAGCGGTAGCTCAATAGGAGGATGCCCCCTCGAAGAGGCAAGTGAATAGGAGATGATCCCTTCCATAATATGATCCATTGTATGGTGTTACCTTACCTCAAGGGTTTGGTAATAATAAAGTGTGGTTTCTTCTATCTTGCTTTGTGGATCTATTGTGTATTCAGTATTTGTGGTGATTATATATATATATATATATATATATATATATATATATATATATATATTGCATGACATGCTTTTTATGAATCTCATTGTTTCTACATTTGATGTTTATGAATATATGAATTCCAAAGTGTATTAATTTTATGTGTATCAATCCCTTCATTTGTTTCTAAAGCTATTATAAATACTTGCATTAAGCATTAAAGAATAGCTTATGGGAACACATATTTGAACTCAATGTTATTTTCTAGGGCACCCACAATATTCTTTTTTTTATGCATGACATATATAAAAAATCATTTGATTTATGTGTAACCCTACATAAATGTTAAAAAAACTAGTGAATGACTCATTAATGCAAATGTTTGTTTAGATTGTGTAGTGGGTATATGTAAATTTTGTTCACCCCATCAATTATCAAAAACATTTATTCAGTAATGCTGTGCTACCAAAATTCTATCTAGAAAGTAATGCTACCAAAATTCTATCTAGAAAGTAATGCCTTACAAGTTTTCCATCCTCCAACCTAATAGAAAATTAGCACATTTGAGTGGGTAAATTATGTGTCTCCCATAAATAGATTGATGTAGATCAACTACTTTTATGTGGTTGTGCTAATATAGTACATCTTATAGATAATCAATAATGTGATATTCAAAAAGTAAAACTTGAAAAAGATACTAATGAATTTCCAAATTTGATATCTATGATACCGTTTCACCTTCACATTGTGTATATTGATTTGTTGACAATTGCAATTATTTCAAGTTGTCTCTCTCACACTATCTTGATTCTCACCTAAGCCATCACTTTTACATGAAATGAATTGTGTATCATCCACTACAAGGGCTCTATTAATAGGTTATTTTTAGGGTTTTAGTTGTCTTAGGGTTTTAGTGGTAGTTGTCTTAGGGATTCTCAAGTATGCATACCATGGTATTGCAATGGTGTGCATACCATGGTATTGCAATGGTATGCATACCATTGTATACCATGGTATGGCAATGGTATGCATACCATCGGTATCAATACCATGGTATGCATACCATTGGTATCAATACCATGGTATGCATACCATTGCATACCATTATATGCATATCATTGGTATGCATACCATTTATAGGTTATTTTTAGGGTTTTAATTGTCTTAGGGATTCTCAAGTATGCATACCATTTATAGGTTATTTTTAGAGTTTTAATTGCCTTAGGGTTTTAGTAGTAGTTGTCTTAGGGATTCTCAAGTATGCATACCATTGGTATGCATACCATGGTATTGCAATGGTAGGCATACCATTGGTATGCATACTATTCATATGTTATTTTTAGGGTTTTAGTGGTAGTTGTCTTACGGATTCTCAAGTATGCATACCATTTATAGGATATTTTTAGGGTTTTAGTTGTCTTAAGGTTTTAGTGGTAGTTGTCTTATGGATTCTCAAGTATGCATACCATGGTATTGCAATGATATGCATACCATTTATAGGTTATTTTTAGGGTTTTAGTTGTCTTAAGGTTTTAATGGTAGTTGTCTTAGGGATTCTCAAGTATGCATACCATTTATAGGGTATTTTTAGGATTTTAGTTGTCTTAGAATTTTAGTGGTAGTTGTCTTAGGGATTCTCAAGTATCCATACCATTGGTATGCATACCATTTATAGGTTATTTTTAGAGTTTTAGTTGTCTTGGGGTTTTAGTGGTAGTTGCCAACTTCCCTACAATGTCCTCTTTACTCACTATTTTGTTAAAGGCACATGAGATTAGTTTTTGGATTAAATCTAAAACTTGGGGGTTTAGTTTTCTTTGTAAAACTCTCCCTCTAACCACTCACTAAAAGCTTCTAATTTGTTTACAATGGGAATGTTATTAATAAATTACACATAACTCAATATGCTTTCTTATTTATATAAAAGAATCCCTCTCTCTTCATAATTTCAAAGCATTAAAAACAAAACTTCCACTTCAATATATAATTCAAAGCTATTCCATATTTATGTCTCATCTTCTCCTCACTGAAGTCATCCAACACCATACAATCGACTTTTTATACACGTATCTACGATGTATTTTTGGCTTATGGATGATATTATAGCACTTCATTCTAGAACATATACCCCAGTTATCTTTTCTTTGAATTCTTCATCTTGCATGTCCAAATCCATGGGTGTTGAAGTAGAAGTCTCTAGTATTGGATCATGAATTACATAAAAGTACGAGAGGACAAAGGTCGTCTGTAATCGTGATTCTTTTTACAAGGATCAAAAGCTAGCATCTTATATAGTAGCCGGTTTATGGTAGAAGGATTTTCTTGAGGATATAAATAATGTAGAGAAGCCCGGGATGTAAAAGGAATTGATTTTATGTAGGAGCGGACCTCTAGGATCTCGATTTCTTACGTGGTTATTAACTCTGTGCATATACAGTGCCATAGAAAAATCATTGATTTGAACTCCTAAGAAATCTGAAGATGTCTAGGCATATGTAAATTTTCCCAAGTCGATGTAAATTCTCTCAAGCTAGTGGGAACATTTCCTAGCATAATAGAATTTCACTAACAAGTAAGGAATTGCTCAGCAATGAATTAAATTAGTCTTGGGGAATCGTAGGACTCATAAGAAATGTGAATTCACTCTATAGGGAATAATAAGGCTCGGTAAAAAGGAGGATCGACCATCACACGTCCTCTTCCATCCAATAAACGAATATACAACCCAAGAATATGGATAACTATTTAGCTGGTAAAACAAAACATGGCCCATAGAAGAATACGTCCTTTGAAGATGGAGACACAATCAACCAACAAACTAAAACATAGCTTAGAGGAGGGATACAACCTATGGGTAATGAGAATTTCCATCCTGCAAGAAAAATTGACTCGGGGATTTAGAGGGTGACCCTAGAAGAGAGAAATCTCCCAATATATCTTAGAATACCAATTTAGCAACTCCACTTTATTTGCAATAGATTTGGATATCTTAGAATACCAATTTAGCAACTCCACTTTATTTGCAAAAGATTTGGAATAGGAGCGATGGATTTTCCATCTCCAAAATCACCCAATGGTAGAAATCAGAGAATTTTTGTATAAATATTAGTCATCAAAAAACTAAAAAATAAGAAAAACATCCACATTATATAAGTAACTAGGTTCTTAGCTCATTAACTACTCAACAACTATTAACAATCTAGAAAAACCATTAAAATGCAACTAATAGCTTCCATAACTAACAATAGCTTCCAGAACCAACAAAACAAGTTAACACAACACCACACTCAACCATAAAGGAAACTTAATCACATTGAACTCAAAATTTACCTTGGAAACCAAATGGTAAAACTAGCTTCAAATGTGGATTATTTTTTTTATTATGGCAATGTATGGTTACAATGCCATTTGATTCTCTTTGTGCAACCTCCTCTCCATGTCCAAAAGACACATTGAGGATGAGAGTGAAGGAGGAAATAGGGAGATTTGAGGATGAGAGTGAAGGAGGAAATAGGGAGATTTGGAGGATAGGGGGAAGGTCAATAGCCACGACCCTTCATTTCCACTTCATCACCTTATCTCATATTTTTTTTTCTTTTCATTAAAATTAGTTTCCTTTTACATTCATTTTATATTATTCAATTTTACATTTAATTGTGTTTTACATAGTTTAGATAACTTTCATAAATTGTTTATCCATTCATTGGTAAGGATCCATTTTAGATAAGGGAAGATGCTTTTCTATCATTCAAAGCTACTAGAAGGACCAATATTGAACTACCCTACATGACATGGAACATATGTCTTGGTCTAAGAATTGAAGTAGTAGTATTATCTAATAAGAATTGAAGAAGTAGTAGTATTATCTAATAGATTAGAAGGCCACCATCTATACTAATCACCAAACATTATAATACTTGTAGGCTCGTAGTATACTACAATAATTAAGACACTATAAATGGATGGAATTTATGCAACAACCTCATCTAACAATCAATATAAGAAAATCTCAATCAACAATTTAGTTTATTTTTTATCTAGGCCATCAACACCAAAGATTATAACTCTAAGAGTAATTATACACATGGATCCATTCACACATGGACCATATATATAGGCGTATGTGGAGTGTATCAACAATTGAAAAGATAAAAAGGACAAACTATTGTTAATTACCATATCCATGATGGATTACTCTACAAGGTGGGGAATCTTTGTGTATCAAAGGAAAAAAGAGTACAACTGATGAGGAAGGCTCACCCCTCTATTCATTTTATTGCTAATAATACCTTGGATATATTGTAAAGGTATGTTTATTGACCCAAGATACAAGAATAATTAACTAGATTTATCAAAGGTTGAATTTTATTGTATAATCAAGACTAGTAGCAGGAAACGAGAACTATACATTTCACTTATATTCCCTACAAGGCCATGGGAAAGTATATCCATATATTTTGTTGGTGGTTTGCAGAGGAAAAGAAGAGGGCATAAATATCTGCATGAAATGACTATGGATAGGTTCACCAAGATGCATGTTTTGATGGCTTGTAAGAAGAGCATCAAAGAAGAAGACGTTATAGATTTGTTCTTTGAAATGGTTTGGGTGCACTTTGACATTCTAAGGAGTATAATTTCTTATAGAGATGCTAGATTCCTTAATGTATTTTGGACTTCACGTATGGGAAGACATAGGTAGTAAATTGAACTTTGGTTCATATTTTGAGAGGTTACAATCAAAAGAATCCAAGGAAATGGGATGAAAATTTGGTTTACATAAAATATTATTATAATAGAGTTGTCCACATGTCCAATGATAAGTCTCGTTTTGATTTTTTTTTTTTGGATATTTTCCACCACCACCATTGAATATTGTATATGGACAACCTAAAATAGGGGTAACGTCCTCAGGCTGTGCATTGAAGGAAGAAAATTTCATAGAAAAGATAAGGAAAATACACTTACAAGTTCAATATAACTTGAACAAGTCTCAAGATAAATACAAGGCCCGGCATGAAAAAAATAGGAATGAAAATACTTTCTAGATAGGAGATGTTTGGTTACACCTTAATAAGTAAAGGTTAAAAGGACTAGGGAAGAAATCAAATCCCTAAGATATGGGCCTTTTAAAATATTGGATAAGGTAAGATACAATGCTTATAATATCATTTTTCCACCTTATATGCATATGTATTCAATATTAAATATATAGAACCTAAAAATCCATGAGCCATCCATGCTCAATGAGGATGAAGAAGGCCAAGTCTTACCTTCCATTCAATATTTGGCAATAGATGCACAAGTATATTACCAAATGATGTAGTTCTACAAAAGAATATTAGAGTTACAACTTTCACAAATGGGATTGAAGGTTCAAGTACCAGCTGCTAAGAGAAAATGGTACTCCAAGGAGAAAGTTGGAATTACTTCCTAATCTTCTACAAAACTAAATCTTTTGGACCAAAATCCTCCAAAAATAGAGAGGGATGATCCAAAATATATATATATATATATATATATATATATATATATATATATATATATATATATATATATATATAAGAATTTATTGATGTTATATATTGGGGATATTAATATTTTAGCATCCTAGAGATGGCTTAGATTTTGTCAAATTTCTAGACATCAACTTTCGATAATTTTTTAGGGATCTAAACAATTTATTTTTGACTTGTGAAAATTTGTTGTATTCCTTTCTAAGCCTTGACATAAATGTTTCTTATTAGAGTTCGCATGAGAAAGTTTTAGCCTCAACAAGGTAACAATAAAAAAATTCCCCACATGTACAAGTGGTGACCATGTCACCTCACCATAATTTTAATACAAGGAATTATTAATGGGAATGAATCCATTATATACTTCTAGAAACATCTAGAAACACCATGGAGGTTCCAAGAGGGTTTCAAAACCATAAACCTAACCCTAACCCTCATACTAGTTATCAAAATCCTATCAAAGTGAGGGAGTAGTTGTTTCATAGTATGAGAAGGATTATGAAGGATATTATAATAGAGAATAGATAGATAATCATATTGTAGAGGGATATATAAGACCATAGTTTATTGTAGCTTCACACTAAGTGGGAAGATTTATATCTATATTGCATTCTCCATAATAGAAGAAGAAAAAAGGCATAGTTTTTCATTGATTGTTGGTTTTCCTAAATTTGTTTCTAGTGTAAATATTTGTGTTCCATTTTGGGTATCTTGTTATTTATCCTATTGTATATGTTGCAATAGTTACAAATCTTAAGTGGTATGTTTTTATTTCTACTACAATGTTAAAAATAACAAAAACAATATTTGCATAATTGAGCACAGGCTCATCATAATTGTTTTAAGTCTAGATATCTTTTGGTGAGATGGCCATTGGAATATCCAAGGAAGTTTATAGCTTTGTTAAATATGTAGATAAGTATTCATGCATTTTTTTATACAAGGTTGAAATTTCCTTATGGTAGTAGTAGACCATTTGTTACATGCATAAATGGGAGAATAGAAATTGTTTCCACACACACACTAAAAAAGTATGAGTGTTCTATTTAACCAACATACTAGTACACATATAAATACATCAAACTTTTCCTTAAGATAGACACACTCTATTACCACTCTAGCAAATAGTTGAGAGAATATCTCAACCAAACACCAATAATAGGAGTAAACTAGTTGGAGAGAATCTCTCATATCCAACTTGATATAACAACCTCCTAAAATTTAGTTGAAAACTATTCATGTATATGAATATTTACTCCACATTCACCAATACAATAACAATCACAACCTTTAATATGATAACACATTAGAAAAGTATGAGTTACTCATTCCAACACCCCCCCTTAATGAGTTCCTGCTGCAATCTTTGTTAGATTAGGTTTTCATCAAAATCTATTCATCTACAAAACATGCTTCCCTAGAAACTAACGATGCTCCTTATCACCAAAGTTTGTCTTTTAGTGCAACCAAGGATTTATTCTTCTATATATCACCAATTTGTAGAATTCTATATAAAGGAACTACCATCCATTGGAAGCATGGTTATATAACTGCTACAACCATTGGTCTAGTAGGATATCCTTCAGGCACATGTCTCATTCAAATTCTTGATGAACTCCCGCTAGATGTGAAACCAATTCCATCAGCATTCCAAGAGATAACCAATGCAACAAATGCACCCACTCTTGGCTAATACCTATCCCTTGAGTTTTATCTTGTTTTGACACACATAACAACTCATATACATATTTATGGTCCCATAACATCACCCAAAGTCTAGAACCAATATATGGTCCACTCATAGAGAATTTATCCAATACATGGCCCGCTCTTCCAAGTGTTAACACATACATAATAGAGGTTATACTAAACAAGTTATCAATATCATCAAGGACACATGGAAAAGGGGTATGCATTCCTATCCATGTCTTACAATGATATTCCCTTTGTATGTTACATACAAAGGTACAAGTATATAACACTTACATACTCTATCTCATGGAGACACCTAGTACAAGTCACTATAATATCACATAGGTACCATATAATACTTGTCCCAAGTACCAACTTTAGGCAACATACAAGATAAAAAAATTCAAGGACCAATACATAGGATTTACACATAACATCCTAGACCTACCACAAACACAAGATGTGATTAACATTTTCATATGGTCACTTCTTTTATTGAAAAAAACACATAAACTTTACCTCTTTTGTACATCACTATCTAATATCTACTTCTACAAAAAGAACTGTCACCAATGTACTTTCGACCAAACTTCAAAAAAATCTTTGATACGTCTAGAACAACACCTCTTTCCTTCCTAATCCAAAATCATCACACCTGAGAATTAACTTTGCAATTGACACTTTTCTTCCCCATTGATAACGATCCACCTTCGCTGTGACTTTAACTACCATGATAACGAACCAATGGTTATTCATTGTAGCAACCCACTTCCATATTTAAACCAAAGTTTCCATGCTCCTCCATTCACTTATAAGATTGTCATCTTGAACAACGTACTAGTTGGGAACCAACTATACCTTTTGGTTTAATAGTAGTAGCACATAGATTGATTAGGAGCCTATTGTACTCCAGGTCCTGACATTAACCTCATTGTAATGACTAAACAACTAGCCATCCTATGGACATATTTCCATCTATTGAGACACCTAAGTACCTAACCATGATGTTCGTCGGTTCTCTAGGAAAATGGTTTGGATACAAAATGTATCCAAGTCAATCTTACATTATTTTCACCTACCAATCTAATGAATTATGGTGCAACATTATTCAAACAACCTTTCATAGAGGAACAACTACAGGAGATAATACATGTAGTTATGTTTTCCTTTTAGCTAGAACACACCTCATCAAATGAATTATGGTGCAAAATTTTTCAAACAACCTTTCATAGAGGAACAACTAGAGGAGATAATAAATGTAGTTATATTTTCCTTTTAGCTACAACACACTTCATCAGGAAGATCAAGGAATGACTTTTATATTACAAACTTTCCACATAGGGATGTGATACATCAATGAGATATTATGACACATAAAACTTATACCTTATTTTCCCTCTACACTGATTCACATACTATGAGTCCCTGTCCATATCTTCGACCTTTTCATCTTGAACATCATCATTGGATTTCCATATTTACCTATGATTTGTTAAAGTAGCTAATTCTAAAGAAAAACCTACATGTCCATATTGAGGTAGCAAGCTCAATACCTATGTTAATATCAATGCATCTAAGACATATCAATCAGAAAGAGTGATTATCAATATTATCAAAACATTGAAGGCACTCTCACCACCATTCTAGAAAAATGATAGTCCCAATATTTGCATCTAGGATCCATCTCATGGGTGGTTTGACCAATCATCTCCCATCAATTTCTATCCACGTTCTCACCCTACGCTTGATAATAAGATATCCATGAGTTTGTGTACTCAATTCTAGAAGAATTCAAATACCCAATCATGCACAATCACAATCAACAATTAGGTTTGATTACCCCAATTTTTTTAAAAACGATCTTGTAGAATTCTACTAGAGGTGTGAAATTCTACCTTGTAGAAGATCCTCATTACAGATGATAAGAAAGCATACTCAACCATTCTCAAATCTAAACAATCCATATAGCACCTAATCAATTAATAGAATGGAATTGGTGCCTTCTCCTCAACAACTCTATTAAGTTGTCACCACCTTACCTAGATCCCAATCCCACAACATTCTCTTGTGTATACTCTTCAATTCCCACGGTTGTTGTAGTACAATATGTGGTTGAGTTGAATGGTTGAACACGAAAACATTTTGAGTGATTGTTGTCTTCTCGCTCTTTTCCATTCTTTATGTTTTATTCTCAATCTTCTTTTCACATGTGTGGTCTCGGTTGATTTATCAACATCACTAGATGACATGCATTGATCACCATCACTACGAACAACATATTACTGTCATCCTTCTTCAATCAATGCAACAATTCACACTTATTTAAGCAACACTTTTTCATATTCATGCTTACACCAAATCAATGGAGAAAAAAATCATAACAAAATGCTATAAACAAACCATACGAACATTGAAAATAATGGATACACCATATCATTCACTCACAAAATAGTATTCTCTCACCTACACTAATCCTATGTGTACATAGAATTAGAATGTTGAAATTCCTTGATCATGGACCGTTCTCATGAAAGTATGAAAGTCATAAACCATGCAGAGAAATGGAGAATTATACTTCATTTCCATACACACCAAAACTCTATTAAATGTAATATTACACATATAAATACATCAATTTTTTCCTTAAGATAAACACAATGTCTCGGCACTCTAACAAATTATTGAGAAAATATAGTTAGAAATCATAAACACAATGTCTCAGCACTCTAACAAATTATTGAGAAAATATAGTTAGAGATCATATGAAAGTAAATCTAAGTACATTGTAATAATGAAAGATACAAAGATAGATACTAATGCACAAAATAATAGAAACCCGAAATTTGTCTAAATTTAAATAGCTATATAAAATTGGTGCATTTTTTTTTGTTTTATGTAGTTTGTGATGCTGTTTTAAAGGAATAAGATGTGAAATAATGAAACTCGTATTTCTTTCACTTGTTTCAAAATTATACATCATTTGACTTTTGTTTTTTTAGACTCGAAAATTTGCCATATTATATTTTAGTTTGAATAGTAATTATTTGCGAGGTTTATGCAGGGCTTATCCTCATAAATGCTCTGACTTGTGTGGTCATGAAAATCCTAGCTGTGTAGCACATTTTTTTAATCTAGAGATAACATTCGAAACCCTAGCATCTTTGAATCTCGAATAAAAAATATAACAAGAAACCCATGGAATCGAAAACACAGTAAATAAATTGATCATCATCTCATACACGATACCTCCATGCCTACCCTTGGATTCCAATCCAACCAACTCTGGATTGTCATGATTACGATCTTATACACGACACCTTCATGCCTACCCATTATTATTAAGATCTTGGACTCTGTCCACATATTTGTTTAAATTTGTGTCTCAATCAGTCATTGTGTTAGATCTTTCCGACCATCTACTGTGACCGAGTCATGTGGGTCTTGGGAATATAGTATTCGAGGATGCTTCACTGTGCCAATAATGGGGAAGTCTTCAATGCTTTAATTGTTATACCTTCAAGATAAGGTTGAGGCCAATAGTGATTGTATCTTACAGAATCCAGTTTGTTGTCAGTATTTGTTTATATGGAGGAACGCTGGCAGACTCGCATAATTATCTATATCATAATTGATTGAGCCTGATGTTTGTCGTGGCTCGGCTTCCCTTACTACGACTTCTTCCATAATCTTATCTATTTATGAAAATTCACGGATCGTGTGCACGACATATACATATATATTTCATGGATGTTGATGGTTTAACGTCCGTGGATGTACCTTACAATGCGCGTTAGATTTCGATGTAATATTCTTAAATTCTTTAATATTTGATCTATTTATCGTGTCCGAGAAGGGAAATTAAGAATATAGTGTCCGATTTGAAAACGAGAAATTCCTGCAGACAGACCATTGATTCAAACCTTATCACATTGTAAACTTTGGGATTATTCGGTAATTGACAGAATTCGTATCCTATAAGAGGATTTTTAGTGCGCAAGCCCATTCAATTCATTTGTCCTACTGTATGAGAACCGGCTGTTTGCTCTCTCTGCGTTGGATGTGGGAATCTCTGTCCTAATCTAATCTCTACGTTCTGAAGGAAAAAAACTGCATTTTTGCATTTGATTTCTGCAATTCAAGTGGTTTGAAGGCTTTGAATTTACTTGAAGATGTCTAGCTCTTCAAATAATTCTGTTGAGTTCTATGAACGAAAAAAGCAAAAGTGTCGGCGGGAATCTTCGGCAACCACCGTTACGTCTCTTCTACTGTTTGCTTTCATCATGTTTGTGTCGATTGGACCTTCCGTCGGCTCAAACTACGGCCGACTCTCTGATCACTCCACGGTCGTCAAGTCGGCTTGCAGCCACACTCGATTCCCGGAGCGCTGTTTCTCGTCGATGGGTTCCTATCCCGGAAATCAGACGGTGAGTCCCCGTGGTGTGATGTATATGGCAATGAGTGTGAGCATGGAACGGGCACGGAGAGCCCACGACATTGCACTGAGTCTGAGAAATAAGAAAATGAGCAGCAGAGAACGTGCTGCGTGGCAAGACTGTGTGGAGCACTTTGAAACGACAGTGGAACATATAAATGTTTGCTTCAGCAGGGATTACAACGAAAAAGATATCCCGACCTGGCTCAGCGCAGCTTTGACAAACCTTGACACATGCTTGAACGGCTTTCGTGACATGAATTTGTCTGCTACGAATCCGATTAGAGTTCTCATGTCGTCAATCGCTATGGATGTATCGGAATTACTGAGCAACTCGCTTTCCATATACAATTTTCATAGCCGCTCGAAAAACCGACGCCTGTTGTCTACAGGCGATCAAGCCGCGTTCGATTCCCACTACGGTCGCGTTGAAGAAAGCGGATTTCCAGAATGGCTGTCAGTGGGAGACCGAAGACTGTTACAGTCGACGGCCAGCCAAGCCAACGTCGTAGTTGCCCAAGACGGTTCCGGCAATTATCGAACGATCGGGCAAGCAGTAAAGGCTGCGCCCCAGAAAAGCAGTACCAGATACATCATCTACGTGAAGTCGGGCGTTTACAAGGAAACTGTCAATATTCCCAAGTCGATGCCGAATTTGATGTTTATTGGCGACGGCAAGGACAAAACCGTAGTCACTGGAAGCAACAACGTCCAAGACGGTTCGACTACGTATAATTCTGCAACTTTCGGTAAGAATTTATTAGAGATAAAAATTATATATATATATATATCAATTATTTTGTTTAAATATTTTTTTAGCATTAAAATATTTTTTAATTTTTTTTTATATTTTTTTCTCTTTCGATAACAAATTATTATAGTTACAAATTATATATAATTCATTTGTTTTAACTCTTTTTTTTATCACTACATTTTTTAAAATTTTAATATTTAATAAATAAAAAATTAATTGATTTGTTTTAATATTTTATTTTTATGATTAAAAAATTATATATATGTTTTATTTTTATAACATGTGTTTTAATTCAAATCCAGAGGGGTAGGGTATGTATATCTTACTGGACTTTATCAGTGAAATCATTTCTTCAAACAAGGGGGTCTCATACACCAGTTTAGTGTTGACCGTGATCTTGAAAATAGATTATTATTACAACCATGTTAAGGGTCCAACCATGTTAAGGGTTGGTGTGGCTTAGGCGGGGTGCGATCCCCGGGTAATTTTGACGGCTTAGATGCCCCTGAGTCGCGGTTTCTCAAGCCACACGTTAATTGTGTAACCAACAGGTTCCGCACAAATTAACAAACAAAAATATATATATATATATATATATAATTTTATTTTTAAATTAACATATTACATCATCTTTAATATTTAAAGAGGGATATTGGTTTATTACTCTTTTAACTATTTAGGCAATAGTTAGAATCTTTATGTTATCTTTTTTTAATTATAAATTAATTTGAATTAACTATTTAGGAAGAGTTAGAATCTTTATGTTATTTTTATTTAGGAAGAGTTAAAATTTTTATGTTAATTTTTTTAATTATAAATTTCTTTGATTTAACTATTTAGGAAGAGTTAGAATTTTTATGTTATTTTTTTTTAATTATAAATGATTTTGATTCCAATTCAAAGCATCTCTAACTTATCTTTGTCTTTTATGTTAATTATATTTTATTTTACATTAAATATACTATCATGGTTAAAGATTAATAGAAAATATTTTTAAGATGAGATTAATAATATTTCATTTTACATTAAATATACGATTATGGTCAAAGATAAATGGAAGATCATTGTTTAAGATTAATAATATTTTATTTCACATTAAATATATGATTATGATCAAAGATAAATGGAAGATCATTTTTAAGATGAGAATTAGATAAAGTGTATTGTTTTAATCTTTAAAATTATAAATTATTTTAATTAAAATAATTGTTTTTGCTTTTTAATAATAATTTTTTATATAAATTTATAAAAAAAATCATAATTTTTGTTTTATATAAGGAGCACTGACATCCTTACCATGAACCGTATGAAAAATAATAATAATCATAATTTTTGTTTTATCATATTTATATTTATTGATGCATAAATGTTAAAATAAAAATTATTATATCATATAATCATTGAAATTTTATAAAATACAAATTATTTTTTTAATGACAATGAAATTGGATTTTTTTCATTAATTATATAAATGGACTTTCTCTAAATTATTATTATCTATGTAAATAATTTTCTTAAATACAATTATGATAAAAAAAAATTATCCATGTTTACTGACGCATAAATGTTACTTATCCATACGAAAGTAATTGAAATTTTACAAAATGGAAATAAAAATTGTTCTTAGTTGATAAAAGTAATTAAAAGTTCATATCTGTGACAGTCGTTAGTGGAAGGAATTGGAAATCGTCAATAAATTTGAAAAAATTGAAATTGGAAATCGATTATCAAGAGTAATCATTTCAAAGACTGTTCTGATATGTATATTGTCACTGTAAGTGATGGCTGTTTATGTAGTGCATTTTGGATGACCTTAAAGGATTCATAACTTTACAAATTTATCGAGTTTGATATTCTGTCAACGATTTGCTCCTTTTCTCATTTGCCTTCATCGAAATTCTATCATGGACTTTTTGAAGATATTGATCGGCAAATAGATTCAGCATCTTCTAAACTTCTGCAAGGAAAAACGTTTACCCCGCTTCAATATGTGAAGGAATTCTACAATTTTCATCCCAATCAATTGACTGGTTTAATGGTTGTGCAGCCGTGTTGGGGAGCGGATTCATTGCAAGAGACATGACATTCGAGAACACGGCCGGGCCGCAGAAACACCAGGCCGTTGCACTTCTGGTCGGAGGAGACAAGTCGGTCCTGTATCAGTGCAGCATGAAAGGGTACCAGGACACTTTATACGTCTACTCCCTCCGACAATTCCACCGAGAAGTCGACATCTACGGCACCGTGGACTTCATCTTTGGCAACGCGGCCGTAGTAATCCAGAACAGCAACATCTTCCCAAGAAGGCCCATGAGCGGGCAGAAGAACACAATCACAGCACAGGGAAGAAACGACCCCAACGAGAACACTGGAATCTCCATTCATAACTGCGTAATAGTCGCAGCGCCCGATCTGCAACCCGTCACAGGGTCCGTCAAGACATACCTCGGAAGGCCATGGAAGGCATACTCTCGCACCATCTTCATGCTGTCAAACCTTGGCGGCCTCATCAACCCCGCCGGGTGGTTGCCATGGAGCGGAAACTTTGCATTGAGTACGCTTGATTACGGCGAGTACATGAACACGGGCACGGGTGCGGGATCGACGCAGCGTGTGAATTGGCCTGGTTTTCATGTTATCACCAGTGCTTCTGTAGCCACCCAGTTCACAGTCGGCCAATTCATTTCTGGATCTTCCTGGATACCAGCCACCTCAGTTCCCTTCACTGCCGGCTTGAACTGAAATAATAAAAAATCACAAATCCCAGCTATATTTCGTTATTAGTTTTCTAGAGGGTCATCAATAATTACGCGGAAAGGCGTATATCTATTGACAATGGACACAATTAATCATTTTTTAATTACGTCGAAAGGCGTACACCTATTGACAATGGGCAATAAATAGGGGTTTAGTGCTTAATAAGTTTTCTATGGCTGGAATATTCTTAGTAGTCACACAAAATAAATGGCTGTGATTTCAATCATTAACTTCCTAGCTATTATAAAGACATCAGTTTATGTGTTTACCTTTTTACATGTACTTAATCATATTTAAAAATTACTTTGATAGCTAACTGATTGCCACTTAAGTGATTAACATAAATTAAAATATTAACACTAGATAAATGAAGCAAAACCATTTATTTGTTAATCAATAATAAAATTTAATATATTATTTTAAGGATTCGTTTCATCTTATCAACCTTTCCGCGTTCACCACCAGCTATTTAGCTGCTCTGCTAGTCTAAAATTCTAATCTGATGGCTAACAATTAAAGATGCTGGAATATTCTTAGTCGTCCTCCCAAATCAATGAATTGTGATTTACTCTTCATAATCTCCTTGTATTTTTGCAACCTTTCAAAGCCTTTGGAATGGACAATATCAAGTTATTTTTTTTCAGGAAAAGAAGTTTTAAGCGACGCAGCCTGCCCAATTCGTTTGGGATTGCGCCAGACAAACTGTTATAAGTAAGATTCAACATGCCAAGAAACGTTTCATATGCCTTTCTGTCGTTTCATATGCCTTTCGGTGTTTATCAGTCACAATTATGTGACTGTGCTAGTAATTACAGCTGTGGATTGCTGCAAGCAATGAGCAAGGTGCGATAAGCAATGAGCAAGATGCGATGGATTAAAATTTTATTTGGTTCGTTTAATTCCATCCATAAAAATTAAACGAAGCAATGAGCAAGATGCGATGGATTAAAATTTTGGCTTGGGGTAGCCTGATATGACTTCTTTCCAACCCCACAGGTTAGACCAAGATTGTATTCTGTAAGATAATTTTATGATAACTTTCCCAAGATGTGTTGATTTGTTTCCCTTTCAGGAGAGAAAACTTGTACGACTTGCCACATGTCACTGTATTCACTTCAGAAATTGAAATTTGCACCAGTAAAACTTCAGTCTGTACCCTAACCAATGGAGTAGGTCTCACTCAATTTGGAGATCTGTAGCTTCAAATATAACAAATTTCCCAAGAAAACCTCTTTTAGACTCAAATCTAGGCCAACCAAAAACCCTAATTTCCCGAGAGAATAAATTTTAGAGTACAACGAATAAAGGGATGAAATGTGTACACAAGATACTTCACTATTCTTCCTTCGTACTGTAAAAATTTCAGAACATGAAACCAAGACAAAAACAATTAGGAGCGAAAATGCCACGAAGACCTGTTTCAGATGAGTTTTGGGACTAATAATAACCCTAACTTGAACATAATGTATCTCCAAAAATATATTGAACCAACTAAAATTTGGACCCAAGTTTTTTCTATATGTCTCCTCTACACCATAGAAATTCTAGATCTTGAAACCTTGCAAAAAGAAAGTTGTAGAAAAAATTCCAAGAAGACTTGTTTTAAAGAAGCCAATCCCGAGGAGTGTCTATCTCTGATACCAAATGTTAAGAACCAAATATCAACATAACATAAAAAAATAAAAATAAGTACTCAACACCTTGACAAAAAGATAAATTCAGATAATAAGCCTCTTCAAGGGGGCAACCTCCTTATACATCATATGAATTCACAAATACAAGATGATTCCAAATGAAAAGATTTCCTTGGTATATATAGGGGACTAGGAGGTACAATTACAACTAATGGAGCCAAGCCGACATAAATAAAATAATAGTACTAATTTAATATGCCCAATTAAGGGGTAATGTGCCACGATTTAAGGCTTAACAAAGATGGAGGTAGAACAATGGGAAGAGAGAAAGAGGAGCGGAGAGGGAGAGAGGGGGAGAGAGAAATAAAAGCAGAGAGAGAGAATGAGAGTGAGACTGAAAATGAGGATAGAGAGAGAGGGGTGGGTGCAAGGTGGCAAAGAGAGGGGGGTATAGTGGGAGGGAGGGAGAAATGGGTAGAGGGAGGGGAGAGAGGAGGGGGCGGAAGAGAGGGGGAGGAGGGAGAGAAATAGATGGAGGGAGAGAGTGGAAGAGGGGGGTGATAGAGAGGGACTGGGACAGAAGGGGAGATATCAAACAAGTGTGAGAAGGGGTATAGGGAATGGTAGGAGATAGGGGGGTATATGTGGGGGAGAGAGAGAGAAAAGAGGGAGAGAATGGGTAGAAAGGGAGAGTGTGTGTGTGTGAGAGAGAGAGAGAGTGTGTGAGACATGGAAAGGCAAGGTCTAGGTCTAGGTCTAGATCATGTTCTAGGTGTAGGTTTAGTTGATGGTCTAGATCATGGTCTAGGCGTAGGTTTAGTTGATGGTATTGGTCTAGGTCATGGTATAGGTCATGGTCTAGGTCATGGTCATGGTTTAATGATAGCTTTATGATTTGTTTTCTTTTCTCGTATGAATTTCCTTAAGGCTAGCATAGCATAATAGAGTAGGTATAAGATTTAGTTTCATGTAGTATCCAAAGTAATATTTTATTTGTGAGTGTATTAATCAAGGTTTATGTGCAAGTTAAATATGATGAAATATAGATGAGAAGAAAAAAGTCACGATGGGTCTCCTTCTTTTGGGAATTGTGATTTCTTTGATGAGAATGTTTTGAGAAAAATATTTATACAAATGAAGTAAGTCAAACTCACAATTGATATATGGCTATCCATTCCATTATGCTACACCCTTTGTAGTGGTTTACATTATGTTCTAGGCCATGTTCTAGGTCATGGTCTAGGTCTAGGCCATGTTTTAGGTCTAGGTCTAGGTCTTTCCATGTCTTTCCATTTCTAGGCCTAGGTATAGGTCTTTCCATGCCCTACCATGTATAGGTGTAGTTCTAGGTATAGGTATGTCTTTCCATGTCTAGGTATAGGTCTAGGTCTTGCCAAGCCTTGCCATGTCTAGGTCTAGGTCTAGGTATATATCTTTCCATGTCTAGGTCAAGTCCATGTCTTTCCTTTCTATGTACCAAGCTTGCTAGAGCGTGTGAGACTATGATAGGGAGAGAGAGGAAGACAAAGAGAGGGGGGTAGAGAGAGAGTGTATGAGATTGTGAGAGGGAGAGAGAGGAAGAAAGAGAGGCTGGTAGAGGGAGTGTGTGATAGTGTGAGAGGGAGAGAGAGGAAGAAAGAGAGGGTGGTAGAGGGAGTGTGTGATAGTGAGAGAGAGAGAGGGAGACATAGAGGGGGGTAGAGAGAGTGTGTGAGAGGAAGCTGGATGACAAAGAGGGAAGTAGGTAAAGAGAGAAATGGGGGGAGAACGGGGGAGAAAGAGGGAAGGGGATACAAAGTGAGGGGGAGAGAGTGGTAGATGTAGGAGAGATAAAGAGGAGAGGTAGTGGGAGGGAAGGCGGGGCGAGTATGAAAAGGGGTGGAAACAAATAGGAAATAACAGTGTGTGCATTTCTAGAGCACGAGTGCATTCCTAAGAACATGTGTCAATTATTTCTAATTAATTGTTTTTGGGGTGGGAATGAAAACTATAACATACGTGTATGCTTAGTTGGTTTCCTCAGATTTAAGTCCGAGACGACAAACCTAGTGGGTTGGTCTACAAATACATAAAAACCTCCATTTTTATGAATACCTCTCTATATGTATGTTTTTGATGTTATTTTCATATAGGATATATAAATCCATTATTATTGAAACTACAGACACAGATAGAGTTGGCTATGCAGATTCCAAATATATATTTTTTCAAATTAATATTGTTTACTATTTTAATCTAGTTTTGTCATGGCGTATATCAACATCCTAAAATACATACCTCTTTTATTTCTTCTACAACTTTATGTTAGCTTAGCCTTTTCTAAAATGAGTTGTACCCACCACTAGAAGAGATTGATATCTACAATCTGGAAAAACAATTTTTTTTATAATGTTAATACCCTCCTAGCGTACACTAATGAAAGGCATTGTAATTCCAAGCATATATTGACTTTCATAATTAAAAAAAATATAAAATTAATATTACAAATTTTGAAAAAATATGTTGCAGTAAAAAAATAGGTTCTCTACAATTATATATGTTTTTGTAAGGAAATTTCATTGTTAAGGTACTCACCTGCACTAACGAAGACATATAGCTTATATTTCTCTATAAAATTAACATAGGTCATTGTTAGGAAAACTCAAATTTCACATAGGTATTCACAATTTCTATAAATAATTGGGAAAACCAAGTAATTTCTATAAATATAAGGTATGAAAATTACTTTTTCTATTGCTTATGGATGGATATTACTTGGTAAACTAGGGTTTGGTCTTTTCTATTATGGAATTCGTAAGGAAATTTCTACATGTGTTGGTTTTTTTTACTAGTTTCATTGATATTATTGTCTTAAACCCTTGAGGAGTAGAAGAGGATACACCCTCCACCAAGGTTCATGTTATTTTCAGTTTATTAGCAAGGGAGTAAGAGGGTTTACACCCCTAGGGACATTATGGATATAACTCATAATTTCAAGACTCCATTGACCCAAAATTTAAAGGCACTAATCTGAAGTTTGCATTGGAGAAATAAATTGTTTGCATTGGTAAATGTGATTTACAGAGATATTGATCTTGTTTAAGTTGGAATTTTTTCTTGATGCTTTGAGGTTGCTAAGGCCTCTAGGGCGTCTTGGTTTTCTTAGTCTTCTAATAAATTGAAAATAACATGAACTTTACAGAGGGTGTATCCTCTTATACTCCTCCAAGGGTTTAATAAAATAATATTAATGAAACTATTATAAAACACCAACACATGCAGAAATTTCCTTACCAATTCCACAGTAGCAAAGACCAAACCCTAGTTTACCAAGTAATGTCCATCCATAAGCAATAGAAGAAGTCTCCAAGAGGTGAAAAAGATTACAGAGAGATTTTACAAGAGAGTTTCTCACAATCGATCATCGGCAAATGACCCTCCATGCTCTTTAAATAGAGATCATGGACCAATTAGGTGTTAAGCCATGGATCAATGGACGTTAAGATCGAGGAGAGTATGAACCGTTAGATCACTCTATGCCGGGAACATATCGTGACCGTCGGATTTCCTAACTACAAATGCACACTAATGCATACTAAAGAAACACACTTTTACCTAACGAAATATTAGACCAAGTAGATCTTAACTAACTCCTAAGTGTCTAAATATCCTAACATCCCCCCTTAATAACAATTTGGGATAGGATTGAAGGATTTACAATAAT
>ML777738.1:1285360-1314432 GCA_009831015.1 Picea engelmannii
AAAAATGACATACCTTGTTGAATTCTGGCTTATTCTAGAGATTGAACTTGTAGAGCGTGCTCCGCACGGAATATTTGTTGTATGGATCTGAAAATTTTACACAGTGTAATATAGACTGTACTATAACCAAAAAATTAGGTCTTACTTAATTTGGATATGTTATGAAGAAGTTATGATTTTTTTATCCGAAACACCTATTTTAGACTAGTTTTGGGACTAGCCACAAACCCTATTTTCCACAGAGTGTAACTCCAAAACTACAATGACCACAACCTGAAATGGTACCACAACTACTTGGATATGTTTTCTCAATGGACTCTCAATTTCATGGTCTGAATCATTCTAGAAAAAAAAGTTATTGCGAAAATGGTGAGATGACTTGTAAATAACATACCTTAGAAAGCATCATCGAAAGATTTTATCCTCCCTTGAATTTCGGCCTTCTTTACTTCACCTTCTCTCTGAAATTCGACTTAGATATCATTTGGTTACCTCAGTCACCTGTAGATATTCAATATTCTCAAGTGTGATATAAAATGAGAGAGCCTTGCCTCTTATTTATACTTTCATGTAGCTTCCTCAAGGGGTTACCTTTTAACCATCTTAACCCACTTTCGTTATTTTAGGGTTAACCAACTTCTAACAACTTGTCCAATTAGTAATTTATCCATTAAATTTATTATTTAAATAATTTATTTTGTATCCATTTTGACTTATAGTACACTCATCACTTTACTTTACCTCAAGGGGTTACCTTCTAACCATCTTAAACAACTTTCCTTATTTTAGGGCTAACCCACTTCTAACCACTTGTCAACTTAGTAATTTCTCCATTAAATTTATTATTTAAATAATTTATTTTGTATTCACTTTGAATTATGGTACACTCATCACTTCACTTTATTATTTACCTTCTAAAAATCTCTTAAACCACTTTGACTACTTTGACCTTTTGGGGCTTCTAGATGACTCATGAGGGTTCTCCAACTTCACATGGCCATAAATCTCTAACCGTGAGGAGTTATGTGACGTTCCACATACCACTGGAAATGGCATGACATGCAATATCCATATAGAATAGTATTACCTACAGATATATCAAAACTCATACCGTTATCCATCAAACAAACTTGGGTCCATTACACAAACCTGGGTTCTCCAACTTCACATGGCCATAACTCTCTAATTGCGAGGAGTTATGTGACGTTCCACATACCAACGGAAATGGAATGACATTTAATATCCATATAGAATAGTATTACCTTCAAATATATTAAAAATAATACCATTATACATGAAACAACCTTGGGTCCATTACCCAAACCTTTGTGCTACCAGAATTCACTACCATACTTTCTCCAAGGGTTGACATCAATCACTAAGGATTGAAATCAATCTACAATATCACTCCCCAATGGTTTACATCAATGAACACCAATAATACATACCAACTATCCATCAACCTAAGCCAACTATTTGACAATTCTTGAATAATATTTTCAATTTGATTCTTCTAGGAAAAAGGATGATGATAAGGGAGAACATTAGGAAGAAGGATGCTCAGGACTAGAGGAATGGAATGATCATGAAGACCAAGGGAAGAGAGACGTCCATGGGGAGTGGTGAAAACAACTTGGTGTTGGGAGAGGATAGATAGAAGGTCAAAGGGTGTTTCAACTCCTTGAATGACCTTTTTGAGGAGATTTTCAATGCAATGGGAACTGGTAATGATAGAATGACCTTTTTAAGGATATTTTCCATGCAATGGGAACTGATTATCTAGGGGATCATGTTTTGATGCCTTGGAACTAATATTTTTGTCCCTCTTGTTGGAATTGAATGTTTAATTCCTTAAAATCCATGAGGATGAGGCCCATAGTGCATAACCATTAAACACTGAGCATAATGTCACACACTCCCATGTCAATAGAAAATAAATGATATTTCAGTTGGTACTGACCAATTTGTAGGTGCACATTTTCACAACGCCCACCAAATTTCATGAAACCATAATTCACAATCATGGTTTGAAAATTGTTGATGGAACATATATTACAATAGATTTCCTTATAAATGAGACGTTGAATAAAATTATGGGTGTTACCAATGTCAATAAGGATTGTGACTTTCCCATGCTTAATGTATCTAATGAGTTTGAGGGCTTGCAGAGCATATAATGTAGTGAGGGAATGTAGTGAAATAAATGGTTCAACTTCTAGTGGATCAATGATTGGATTAGTATCATATGTTGGGGGTATCTCTTCCACAAGGGAAGCTTTAGCCTCCTCATTAGCGACATCCTCAGAAATGGCCATAAAACACTTTTGTTCCTTACACTTATGCCCGAGAAAATATTTGTCATCACAATTATAGAAAATACCCTTGAGTTGGCATTCATCCATTTCTTCCTGAGTAAATTTATGTATCTTGAGAGGGGTGGCACAAGGGGTAGGATTGGTAAGTCGAGGGAAGGAAAGAAAATAGGGTTTTCTGTTCTGAGAAAAGACAACTAGTTGTGTTTTTTTCGCACATTTGGTATCTTTCAACCAAGTCTAGGGATGATCCATGAAGACTTGGGTGTGGATTTCATCCTTTAGTCCATTGATAAAACATTACCTGAAGAAGGCATATTTCATGCCCTCCTTTCTGAAAGGCAAGTGCTCGAAGGAAGTTATAGAGTCTTGCACTATTCCGTATTATTTCAACTTGGTCAAATGACCTAAATAGTGGTTGTCTATGTAAACACATTCATAAAGATCTACAACAAACTGGGTCCAATAAACATACCCCTAACGTGAATTTTTACACAATTTCCACTATTGCCAGTGTTTAGGATCCAGATAGAGAACAACATAACTGATTTTGGCTAACTCATCAGTAATGCCATGCAAATAAAAATAATTCTCCATTTGAGTGACCCAACCCATGGGATTGGATCCATCAAATTTATTGACCTCAATGTGGGGAGCACATGGGTCACGATGAAAGGCGTTGGAATGGAATTCCATAGTATGGGAGGAATCAACACCATTTACTTGGGAGGGTTTTTCAAGGAAGCAAATTTCCTAGGATCGATAAAACAACTGGGTGATAGTGGCATTGACGGTGTCAAATTTGATGTCAAATTTGTCTTCTAATTGGTTAAATTGGTTGTCAACTTTAGAAATTTGAGTCTCGACTTATCCGTAAAAATGGTCAAACTAGGCCTTGTTCTGTTTAATTTAGGCCTACAATTCTTGGGTGCGAGTGGTGGCCATGTGAAAAGTTGGGGTGCCTGGAATGGGTAGTGGGTCCACTGAAAAATGTCGGATATGTGATATATATCACTGCGATAAGGGTGAAAAGGGAAATCCAATGTGATAGGTTTCAAATAAGGATGCCATGAAGGGTGGGTGAGACCATAGAAAACAAAAAGGATTATAAATGATAGGTACCAGGGAGAAAAGGTGAATTCAATGGGATAGGTCGAAAATAAGGGTGTTGGGAAGGGGGTAGGGTCCACAAAAAAAATTCATAAAAATGATAGGTACCATAGTGATCATGGTGAAGAGAGGTACCTAATGGGATAAGTCCCAATCAAGTGCACCAATGGGACCACTATACCTTTTTTTTTTTACTCCTATAGAGTTAGACTCCAACTTGAAGAATACTTTAGTGATGAAGTGCCAAAATTGTTAACAGGAAAAATTCTATAGGAATTTCACAACTAAAATGTAGAAGGCAAGGTTGCATGGAAATAGATCTTGTTAGTTCTTTTGTTGTTGTGTTTCTTTCACAAGGGTTAAGATTTATAGGGTTCATACATACAAGTGTTTTCCTTCTGCTATAAATCTCTGATATATGTACTGAGTCAAATAGTAGTACTTGATCCAATATCATAGGGAAACAACTAAGGAGGCCTAACCATACCCTTAACTGTACTACCCGATTACCTCGGTACTAGAGAATATATTCTCGAGTGATGTTCTCGGTGTCACTATAGCAGTCAGTTAGTTGATCAAATTTTTTAGAGTTGGTTTCAAGAGACCCAAGGGACTTCTCATATACCTAACAATACATGGGAGTGATGGCCATGTATAGATCTGTCTGATGATGTACTAATCGAACCATACCAATAGGGGTTACAGAGGTTTCCAACAAGGTAAACAATTTGTTTCTAAGTAACCCTATGAGACCATCTATTTTTCCTACATGTAGTCTTCCCACCACAGTTCTATCCATTGAACAACATATATCTATGCTATAAAGATGCTAAAATTACACTTCTCTACCCTGAAATTTTTTTGCCTTAGTTTCCCCATAGAAACATTTTCTCATACCACTTGTTAGGTACGAGATGTATTATAAATAGTATAAAATATAAATATAACAACAATTACTAGTGGAACAACAAAATGTAGAGAGAAAAAACACCATAAATGATACCTTTATTGATAGAAATCAAAGTTCACTTGCCTCTTCGAGGAGGTAACCTCTAATAGAGAAGCACTCTATTACAATAATTCTGAAGACAAAACTTTCTCGTTCCTCCTACTATTATTTATACTAATTCTATCTTCTAAGGAACATTCTAGAGGAAGATCTTTCTAGAAGTAGAAGGTTAGATTAGGTATTCTTACGTTAGACTTCTTCACATTATTAAATATGCATTATTAACTAATGTTGTCCTTTACTACATGGAAAATATATTATTCTACCTACATGTGGGGCTAGCGAGGTTAGGTCCCTAAAATACCTTATGGACTACATGTCGAATGGGGAGGAAGAACTTTTTTTTTTTGTCTTCAAAACTGGAGATGAACTTTGTGTCTAATGAATTAAGTTTGAAATTTCAGAGATACGTAAGGTCAAAATGTCTCTAACTTGTCCTCCTTATTTAATACCTAGTAAACCTAAACCATGATGTGGTAAGGGGGTCTATTATGAAAATTTTCACCCTATCGAGACTATAGGAGAAAGGATATTGGATTTGGTGGGCGAGTCTTGTTCAGGGATGATTTTAGGGGCTAAATTTCACTCATGGGCTAATTTTCCATGGTTTTTCCAAAAACGAGATTCGCTATTTTAAAAATGATTCGCCCAAATTCTATACGATAAAAATATTTTACCTTAAAAATAGCCAAAATTTTATAAAAACTATATAAAATACTTAGAAATTTGAATATTTTTACAAAAATATCGCCAAATATTTATAGTTGACATATGAAGGATTAGTAAGATTCGCCAAGGTTTCTACATTTTAAAATAAATTTCCATCCTTAAAATCATCCCTAATCTTGTTAGGTTGTCTTTTACAATTTCAGGGGTATGTAGGTGTCATCATACCTAATTCAAATCCTATCGGATGTTGTAATTTTAAACAAGGTTCTTATGTTAAGGAGGATTAGAGAATTTATGATGATGGAGGTATGAGGTATTCTAGTGCATGAAACATGATAGCATGTGAAGGGAGTATGAGCTCCAATCCATATTCATGTCTTCAAGAGGAGGTATCAATATAATATAATATTAGTATGATTGTGTAAAGTTTCAAATGTGTTGGTATTCTATTCCACCACAAAGGAAGGATATGATTTACTTATTGGTGACAAAATAGGGCTAGGAAATCGAAGATTGGAAGAATTAGTTGGAGGCTCCCAAGGAAGAAAGAAAGGAAGGCTGATCAAATTGTGAAGATGATGTCATGAAGGAATAAAAGGCGTGTGAGGGTTAAATGAGAGAAGTTAAAAATGGTTTTGGATGAATACATAATAATATAAGAGATGGAAGATTTGAGTAAGAAAGCACTAATGCCTAGATTTTACAACAAGGTTGTTTTTAAGGAATATTTTTGAAATTGGAGTTATATGGCGTGCAAATAAAGTTTAAGGTATATGCTTACTTTCATGTTATAACTAAAGGTTGGTTTTTGTTTAAATTAAAGTCTAGGTTGGAAGTCAAAAGGATCATGAAAAGTAAATGGTTCTGGGGTTTGTCCTTCTTGGTCTTTAGATGTTGGAATTTGGGTTTTGACACTAAAATAGAGAACAAAACGTTGAAACATATTTGGGATCTACTTCCATAGTTACCATTATAATTATTGAGAAAAGTGATGTTACTAGAAGATGGTAATAGGTTATGGAATTTCATAGATATGGAAGAGAATATTTTCTTGAAGACTAACCGAGTGATAGAGATGATTCTTGTTGACATAGACCTATGTGAAGGGATTCTCTATGTCATGGAAATTGAGATGGGGAAATGGAAATATAGAAAATTCTTAGACTATTGGAAAATTCCTTTGAGGTGCAGGATGTCATGCTCATGGGAACTTGGTGAAGCATTGTCCTTGTATTTGGAGAAAATGGGAATTACGCAAGGTAGCAAAGACCTTTCAAGGACTATGGAGGCTAATTGAAGGGAAATAACCTCTAAAAGTTAATATTGATTTAGGAATGGGTATAAGGAGGGTATGAAGGGGAATAAAGGATGTGAAAATAATTTGGAGAAGTGAAAGAATTTGGTACACATGGATGAAGAGAAAATACGAAAAGGAATGGAAAGAGTGGAAGAATAGGATAATAGGATAGAGAAATAACTCAAAAGGATTGAGACCTCAAAGTTGAAATATGGGGTGTAGTGGGTGGATCCATGAAGTTGGGTTATATTTTTTGGCAAGTGGGGCATGCAGAAACAATCTCTATTCAACCTTTATTGATGAATAATATTTAATCCATCAGTTGAGGAAATTTTAACCTCAATATAGGTAAAACCTTGATAATGAGTTTTAAACAATGATCAAGGGTTTATGTAAAAAAAGACCCTGATTGAGAGCTAACGTACATGCCCTTGATGAAGGTATTTTAAAACCCTCAATAGAGGGATTAAAAGTATAGAATCCTTCCTTATTTTTGCAAGCTTTCATGGAACTACAACTTCCTAGAGATGAAATCCCTTCATATCTTATGTGGAATGTGGTGGAATTAATTTATAGAGATTCATCATTGAATCTTTTATCCAATGGAATATAATTTCTCACTTTCATTTTCATAGAATATGTTTTAATTTTTTTTTTCTCCCTAGTAATGATGCTCCCTAGAGAAAAATAATATATTTTGGTTCCATGTGGATATTTACTCTTCAAAAGGGTATTTTGAGTTTTTTGTTTTACATAAATAGGAGAAAAGAACATATTGGGAAAAATGTGTATAAAAATAGATTAAAATATTAATTAGTCACCATAGAAAAATAAAAAATAAAAATTAATTTTCCAATTTATTTTTAAAGTGAGATACACTACATGCACATATAATTGTTCTTTGAAAATTATATATTGAACACTGAATTGGTTGTCATGAACACAAATCACGTGTTAATGTCTATGAAAAATTGTGAGGGAAAACATATAATTACATGAAAATATGACACATTAAATGAAATTAATATTTTTTAAACAAAATATTATTACAAAGATAACACTATTCTCTACAAGTAATTGTTTTTTTACTACACATCCAAAATTCAAAATGCATATATGTGTTTCAAGATATTTAGTTTTCCAATTTTCATTACTACCTTCACTAGAAGGTGAAACACATCTTCATGGATTCACTTAACATTGAGTAGAATTAAATAAATTCTTGGAATTGCATGTCTAAGGTAGGATTTCAATATAAAAATATTCTCTCACTCTAATTATATTTTTTATTATAAGAATATTCCAAAAAAGAACCTTAGTGAGGCCTTCATTCCTAAGACTAAGAAGGAGGCTATCGAAAACTCACCCTATGAAATTTGTGACAGTGGAAGTAATTTTCCATATGAGGAAGGAGCTTAGTGAGGCCTTCATTCCTAAGACTAAGAAGGAGGGTATCGAAAAATCACCCTATGAAATTTGTGATAGTGGAAGTAATTTTCCATATGAGGAAGGAGCTGAGGTGAATATAATGCTTAGAAATGTGGTTGGAAATTAATTTCTTCTAAGGTTATTGAAACAACGAAACAAAGAGTTTTTCTATTCTACTAGTTGCCATTTTTAGTTTCTGCCCTTCCGGCTAGAGGGACTATAGTAAACGGTTTGGTCTTCTTCTATTAGTTCTACATGAAAACCAATGCATTTTAACTAAAGTTTTGAGTGCTTTATACAATTTCCCATATCATATTTGATTTTTTATCCAAACTTTCCACTTTGACTTCTTATTTGGCCTCTTCCCGAGGCCAAAGGAGAAGATATGCAAAGTATTTGGTTTGAAACTTGGTAAATGATGATTAGGTTAAAGCATGCATGCTTTGAGGTGAACTAATGCTATCTTTGGAGATAACATTAGTTCATTAACATTAAATTTTTATGTGCTTAACCCATATTTATAACATAGACATTTTGCCTGCCCTTTGTTAGGTGTCCAACCGTACCGTGCACACTGGATTCCATGCAGAATTCGTGTCTACTAGACAAGGTTGAGTGCCATGCATAAACTTCATACTTATTCTTTTTACCTGATAAGCCATATTCTGGTCAGGCCCCTTACCATGGACCGAATCATATCACTAGGGCCACTCTCAGTCTGGCCTCCCCTCTGCTATATTGGCCTTCCCTCTACTGCACTGTCAGCCTTGAAGTTTCCTTTCACGTTCTCATTCTCAGTATAGATGTTTCCTTTCACTTGTTCTTGCGCTATAACTACTTCCCTCAGCTGCACTGTCAACCTTGCAGTTTCCTTTCACGTTTTCGTTCTCAGTCTAGATGTTGCCTTTCACTTGTTCTTGCGCTATAGCTGAATCCCCAAGCTTCCTACCTGAGCAAGTTAGCAGTTTGATCTTTATGAAGCTTGCCTCCCTTGTAGAGATTAACAAGATTCGAATTGCGGATCTCACTAAGAGAGATTTCAAAGGAACTGAAGTTGGCGTTCAGACCGAGATCCAGAGGAAGCGTCCTAGTGACAGATGTGTGCAACAAGATGTGGAAGATGTTTTTCGGGGTGACAATACTTGATGGCATCGAGCCCGTCAATTTATTAATGTAGAGCCAACCATTCAAAAGGGTACAAACACATGAGATGAAACAATAACTGAAAGAATGCATACATGCAACAATTCCAAAGGTTTACTTTTTACATTCAGGTTCAAATTAAATATTCCAAGCTTCCACATAATCAATAAACCATGCTTACTGAAGCTGTGCTGATTAAATCAATGTACTCGGATTTGAGCGAGGCAATTGACGTGTAAGGCTCCAGTGATTCGATGAAAACAAACTGTATTTGATTAAACATTATATTTTACATTTTAGCATGTTATAGTTATTTATGTTTTGACTAATCTCTTTCTTCTAATTTGCGTTTAATTTTTTTATCTTTACACACTGGTTGGACGAATGTTAAAAGACAAACCAATTAAATTTGGAGGAATAGACGTTGTACTCCGACTGTGAAATCCAAAGCATGTGCTATTGTTTGTACGCTATTTACATATTTGAATCCATCTGATTGGAATCTCCACCAATAATTATTATTCCTCAACTAGAACTTGCCTGGACTTCTTATTTGCATTGACATAGATTTGCTCGTAAAATATCTATATTGATAAAAACATCAAGCTAATTGGTAATTTTGGTTGAATCGGATTTGTTAATCCAAACTCATATAGAATGAAAAATAATTTTAAGTTTACCCTTCTAATATATGACCATGCATTCTTGCTCATAACTCTTAGTTTTTATGATTGCATTAGGCTTGATCAACTCATCAACAAAATTATAATGTGTCCTTTTTCTTATGACTGGAACTAGTTTCAAGTTTAGGATATTACTACTTCTTACAAGAATCATGTTATTCATTCCAAAAAGATTGCCTAAAGAACATGCATAGTTATTAATCCAGTAAACAAGAACTACAAATCAACTCTTGTTGACTTACCTCTATTATCCTAAAAACATAATTGAAAATCAATTACTTGAACAACCTAGAAAAAGCTTTGCGTTCCTGTTCGCGCTTGTCAACAATTTGAAAATCAAATTACCCTTTTAATAAGATCAATAATTAACATGAATCTTGTCTAAGGAATGCAGTTGTGAGATGATTTTGCCATCAACCGAACATAAAATTTCAGATTATTAATCCATAGTTGTACTTGTGCATATTTCCTTCAATTTCATTAACAAGGTACATATAAAATCATACTTTCTTCTTTGCAGTTGCCATGCCATCTCCTTCTTAATTCCCACTGCAAATGAAATACAAATTGGTGAGACAATGTAATAACTGCTACACTGTTTATGCTATGCTCATAAAAGTTTCAATTCAACAATAGGTAAAAACATGCAAATGTTATACAATGGATATAACCTACCATAAATGATGCATTTTAGTGGAAAAAAAGGACAAATGAAATTACCATCATTGGGTGCAAATTGCAAAGCTCTTGTAAATCTTGAAACAACAACCTCCACATCATTCAGGACCATATGTGCCTGAAAAACCAAACATAAGCTAAAATAATTACAACAAACATCCTCCAGAAATAGAGAACCTACCAAATAAAGAACTTGCATATTCAAGAGTGTCCCAATCCAGCTTCTCCAACATCATCAGGTTCGAGACATTGCAAGGGATTTCTCCATACTATACACCTTCTCGCTCAAAGGCCTATTTACAGGAACAAGAACACTCCTAGATCGCTTTGCACAAATCCGCTACTGCATTAAACATCACCTGGGATTGAACCTGGGCCATGAGCCACAAACCAAACCAAGTGTAGAGCGATGCATGGATAGGATACATGCAAACTGCATGTGTACTAGGTGGAGACCACTACATGCCATGCAATGCACATAGCAAGAGTTTAAACAATTTGCAAGCTCATTGTTCAATATTTTTTATTTAATGTAGATGGCTCTTCTATATTCTTTATAACATATACAAGCAGTCAATGTGTTTAACACACAATTAAATTGAATAATTAACAATTATTAAAAAAAATGGATATTAAAAATACCGTCATTAAATTGAATAAACTGATCTTTTCTGAACTTTCATTAGCACCGTTTCACACATTCATGTTTCACAAGATTTTGGGGTTGCTGCTTCTCCTTCTGTGGTTTTTTCTTGCTCGTGGAAAAATTGATTTTTTCAGTCCTCAAATCTATGTTCCCGGGTGCCTCGGTCAAATTGCAACTGATCTCTCTGTGCATTTTTTCAATCCATGAGAATGATTGTTATTATACTTCTTCTGGTTTGGATTTCTGATGTAATTAAAAACAAAATGTGTATGTAATACTGCAGACTTTTGTTCAGCGCTCAATGGGACCCTCCCATACCTGGAATGTGAAGCATTAATGTCCACTCAAAGGGTATTTAAGTGAACTTTGGATCTCTGCAACCACTACCATGTCAAGGAAACCACCCGTGTGCAGAGAAGTGAGACAAAGGTTAGCATTTTGTACATGATATGCGAAGCTGTGGAGGAGTTAAAATCAACTGTTCTTGTTATGGGAAGTAGTGGATATTATGCTTTTATCAGGTTAAAAATCAACCCATTGTGTTTAATATTAGGCCAGATTCAATTTAATTTCATGAAAAGGGATGAAATTATTTTTTGTATCTATGCTTAAAAAGTTTAAATTGATGATCATATGTAGAGAAATCAAGGGCAACGTGATGGAATATTGTTGTAAGCATGCATATTGTGTAGTTATAGTGGTGAACCCAGATATGTCAAAGGGATTGCATGGTGGCACCGAGTACTGATTAGGTTTAATGTTATTCATGCAGATTAGGCACAACAATTTTTGTTGCATCTTGTAGATCATTCCATTAATGACTCGTCTATATCATCCAGGAGAGACTATCTCAACACTGAGAACCAAAGCATTTTATATGGAGGAAAAAACCTAATGATAATGGATATTACAGAAAATTGAGCTTTCAATTTTTAAATTTAGATTTGATTTGAGATATAATCGCCATTCTATTAGATTTTGCATGTTATTTCTTGGTGCCTGGGTGGCATGTTCTGCCTCTGCTATTTTCTTGTTTGTATACAATTATATTTTTCAATCCTCATCTAATATACAACAATTCAGATTGGAAGATAGCTTTTGTGGGTTGTTTGTTCTCCCTATGTGGTTTTTCCTTTCTTGTGGAAAAATAGAATTTTCACTCCTCCTCGATTTTACAATAGTTCAGAGGTAAATATAGCTTTTCTGAGTTGCTTGTTTTCCTTCTGTGGTTTTTACTTGCATGTGGAAAAATATTTTTCCCGACCTCGTTGAATATACAATGGTTTAGATCTGTAGATAGTTTTGGCAGTAGCTTAATCTCTAGTTTGATAAGAAATATGTAAGCTACAACAGACAAGATGATAAAATAAATAAATACTATTGTTACCAGTCCTATGCTAAGCTATGAAATGCTATATGCTGTGGCTCTGCTAATTCGGAGGTGGGCAATGACTATGCTCAATGGGGAGGTGCTATGGGATGAATTCTGGTACTGGTGATGGAACAACAACTAACTTTGTGGTTGGATATGCTTCTTAGTAAACTACTTAATCAATGGCTTAGTCACTTGCTTAAACAACTACACAATCCATTGGATCACTTGCATAATTTGCTGGATCAAAGACTTAAACAACAACATCATTAGTGGAGAGACTGGTTCTTCAAGTGCTTAAACTAGTGGTTCTTTTGGTGTTGCTTACGTTGCTTAACACTTATATATTTCATTTGTTTGATTCTATTATGCATTAAAAGAATGCAGGATCTCGCATGGATTACTTTGTTGTTTCTTACTATCATGTTTTGGCGTTTCTAGATCAAGAGAAGTAGTAACAATGTTCCTTCTTTTAATTTCGGTAACAAGACTAAGCTTGAACGTGCATTCTTTTGGTTGCGGTAACAAGACTAATCTCCTCTACCTTCTCGGCAGGGACTTGTTGCTATGCAACCTGTCTTGTTAATCTAGTAAAGAAGAAAAATAAAAAAAACCTATCAAATACCATCTAATACCTTAAAATATAGTATGGCATTTAAAATATGAGGAGATTCAAGAARCACTTGATTCAATTTGGTTCTCGGAAATATTKTATTTCTATCTARAAAATGGAAATCTTTTATTTCTATCTAGAAAAGAGCATGAAAGGGAAGTACTAAAAGAGAAAAAACAAACCATTTAAAGGGGAACTCACAAAAGGGCATGTTATTGTCCTTTCCTTAAACACAAGGGTATAGGGGCTATCCCTAAAAGAAGATAACTTACACAAGGGTATAGGGGCTCCCATAAAATTGTATCCCTAAAAAATCAGATAACTTAATTAAGTCAAAGATAATATCGATTTGAAAAACTATGTATGAAGAGTAAACTATAAAATGATTTTAAATTTGATATATTTAGATTGAAATGGAAAGTTTGAGGGGCTCATTTAATAGGGTGGAATAACTCTCTATCCATGACAAGTTCATTTGTTTTCAATGTAGGGTTGCTTATAGGGATATGATCAATGGAATTACGGAAAATATTTTCAATCATCCATTTGTAGTGTCTTTATGATCATATAAAACTTCCCTTCTTAGATAGTATTTTCTCTTAGGATATACTTACATAAATGTAATATAATTCTTAGTGGGGATAAAATTTAATATTACCACAAAAAATGAGAGGTGTAAGGTTATACTGACATAAAAGGTCCATTGTAAACATATTTTTGTCTATAATATACTTTTGAAGAAATGGGCCTTTCTTATGTTTTCCCCTTAAAAATGGTTCCAACTTGGAGGAACTTAAGGATTCGAGAAGAAGGGGAATCTAAACAATGGTATAATTTCTTAGTGGTAAAAATGCTAAAGGGGAAGTGGGTAGAATCAAATCTTGGATGGGGAAGGAGGTGCATCTATTCTATTTCAAATTATGAAATATGAGAATTAGACCTCTAAGGCCTTTAATGTTTAACCCTAAATGGATTAAGATTGGAGATTTTAAGAGTATGGATAGAAAAAAGTGGAGAAGTTATGACTCTTCAAATGGAAATTCATAGATTTACTAATTTCTAGAGAGTATAAATTTAGTTTAAGTGCTAATGGTAAACTCATCAAAACAAAATTTCCAAGAAGGGATAATGAAGTCAAGGCCTAGTTAAATCATTTATTTAATTAAATGTAGGAGTCATTCTTTTAGAGGAATAAAATGGGTAGCTACAATTTCCAAAGAATAAAATAGGAAGTTGTTGGAGTGGGAAGAAGTAAATTGGAGAATGAAAAGTAAGACAATTTGGTTAGGAAAAGGGGATGAAAACACTATGCTATTTTATAACTATATAAAGAAAAAGAAAAATATCATAGCATATCATAGATAGGAAAGAAGATGGAACAAAGTTCAGAAGGTTATAAGAGGTTTTTCAACTTGGAATAAAACATTTTCAAAAGATTTACTAAGATCCGAACAAACATAACAAAGTAAATTAAAATGACACCATAATTTCATAAATTCATTAATCAGGATCACAATTAAGACATGATTGTAAAAGTATCCAAAGAGGAACTAAAATCAATGTTGGAATCTTTTCAAAGGTCAACATATCTAGGGCCATATGGATGTATAATGGAATTTTACTTGGTTTTTTATGAAATGTTTAAACAAGAATTAATAAGGGTAATAGAAGTATAATAGAATTTTGAGAGAGTCATTGGATGCATTAACTCTACTTGTATAGTTGTTATCCCAAAGAACAATAATACAAAGGTATTTGAGGACTACATTTCAATATCTTTATGTAATGCGATGTACACATTAATTACAAAAATGCTAACGAAAATATTAAAGAAGGTGTTTTAAGAATTAACTTCTCAAGGGAGATTTAGTTTTCTACATATTATGTAGATCCATAATGTGGTGGGAGTGGATTAAGAAGGATTTCATTCTATAAAACAAAAAATGTTTCCACCATTGGTTGTCAAATCGGACTTGTCTAAGGTGCATGATAAATTAAGTTGAATTTATCTAAGATTAATGTTAATTCATATTGGAATGAATTTTAGATGGTTAATTGGATAATGGGTTCCATGTATTCAATTTAATTTTCTCTTCTCATAAATGGGTCAGATTATAGATTCTTTACTCCAATAAGGGGATTAAGACAATACTATAATATGTCTCCCTTTCTTTTCCTTTTGGTAGAAGACAATTTAATCAAGGAAGTTAGAAAAGGGGAGGATCTATACAAGGAACTAAAATAGGAGTTCTAACCAAGCTAAAAAGTTGATCATTTATAGTAAGAAGTATGTATTTCTTTTCTTAAGGGAGCTTCAGCCAAGGGAGGAATCAGTATGAGTAAAGAAATCCTTAGAAGGATCTACCAAATATAAGAAACAATAGTTGGAGGAATTGTTACAGGTGTACAAAGGAGTGTTCTATGATCCTAAAGGGTTACCTCCTAGGAGGGAACTGGAGCATGAGATACACTTGTTTCCTGACTCCCCATTACAAAATATTGGGTTGTATAGATAGTACTTTCTGGAAGCAGATGAAGTGAAGAAACAATTGCAGGAGCTACTAGAGTAGGGAGTAATTAAACTAATAACTTCACCTTATGGGTCACCTATAATCATAGTACCCAAGAAGGATGAGACTTGGTGAATGTGTATTGACTATGGAGCTTTGAACAATATCACACTAAAGAATCAATATCCTCTGCCCATGATTGATGATTTGTTGGATCAATTGAAACATATCGAGTACCTCACCAAGTTATATCTCAAATCATGATACCACCAGGTGTGTGTTAAAGAATAAGACACCTAAAAATCCACCTTCAATACAAGGAAATATATGTATGAATGGTTGATCATGCCTTTTGGTTTATGCAATGCACTAGCTACATTTATGCAATTGATGAATGATATACTGCAACCCTATTTAGATTCATTTCTAATAGTGTATTTGGATGACATATTGGTTTGGATGAACCCTATGAAGTCTAAGGCCCATTTTTCAAAGGGTCCTATAAGGACTGTGGCTAAAGAAACATCTCATCTACTTGAGTTGAACGACCCAACCTTTGGAAATTGTCACATCCATATACATACTTCTTGACATATTGAAAGAGACTAGGAAAAAAGTATCATGAATGGAGGATATTGTAACTTGTCCTTCTATATGCAAAGTTCCCCTCATAAGGTTCATCATGGTATGATTTGAATATGTATAACATATTCTCCTCTCTCACACATCTACAAATGATAATGTCCGAACTAGTGTATAATAGATCCCCTTTAATCCAGGAGTATGGAGCACTCATTTTAACAATCCTTCTCCTTTCCTTGGGTGAGAAGTCATGTGGAAACTTTCTTGTATCAATTGGCTATGTCTAGGAACCATGGTAAATTAGTAGATATATCAAATGGATTTTCATCTGGAAAATTTTCATCAATGGGAATATTCTCACCTTTATTATAAAGTCTAGAGAGGAAGTATTCTACCTCATTTTCCTTACCTGTTCGATACACAATGATGATGTTGAAATCCTATAGAAGAAGTAGTCATATTGTGATTCTACCATTCATAATAGGTTTGTTCATTAAGTACTTAATGGCATAGTGGCCAATATTAATAAATACTTCATACCCTTTGATGTAGTGCCTAAATTTATTAACTGCATAGACCACTCCAAGGAACTCTTTTTCATTCATGGTGTAATTTAATTCATCTAGAGACAAATTCTTGCTTATAAAATAAATATCATAAGTTAAGATATTTTCCTTTTGACCCGGTACAATTCCTATGGTTTAATTTGATGCATTGGTCGATATATGGAATGGAAGGCTCCGATTTGGTCCTCTCAACACTAGCGCCGAGGATATTTTTTCCTTAAGTATATTAAAGGCACATTGAAATTCATTGTCCCAATAGAAGTCAACATATTTTGTAAGAAATTTGAATAGGGGTAGGGCTATCCTTGTAAATTTTTCTACAAACTATTGATATTAGACCGCATGACCTAGGTGTTAATTTTTGTAGCTCGAGGAGGTAGTCCGAAAAGAGACTAAGGTCTTAGGAATGTGGTAATATTTGTTGGCACCATATCATCCTTTCATTTAAGTGAAATTCTCCTTGAAATGAGGTTAGGGCCTCATGGGAAAGTTCATGGGATTTGTGGGTTTTGTGTTGGGGTTTCACACCCACAAAGAGGATTAAAATATTCTAATTAATTGTTGAGTTTAGGAGGGGTGCCTAAACTCACTCATTGAAATACTATATAAGGAGAGGATAGATTGTGACAAATCTCATTGTGACATTATGAAGTTAGCATAAGTGAGTAAACACTTGTGCTAGGAGGATGGAAATTTCAACAAGGCGATTTCTACACCTAAGAAATATGGCCTAAGGTTTTTGTTTATCTATTTTTATATTCTTGGTAGGCAGAGAGATTGCACATGTGAGGCGAGGGAGGCCACACATGTGGAGAAGGAGAAAAGTGCAGCTAAGAGAAGAAAAATTCTCACATGTGGTATGGACCACACATGTGAGTCGTACAGGTCCATACAACATGTCATATAGGTCTGTACAATAAGTCGCATGTGTGGTATGGCCTGAGCAGGACAAACTTGTGAAGGAAAAATGTGTAATAGACCTTAGAACCATAGGAACATGTCCATACAACATGGCGATGTCACCATGTAAGAAGGGTGACGTCAACAAGTTTGCAAGTAAGAAATTGTTCCATAAATTTTGTTAAGATTTGGATTTTAGAGGACAAGGTTGTCCTCATATTTTTGGTGAATTTGTGTAAGTTGGGAAGGTCGTTTTTTTCCTTCATAAATTTATGAATTTGACAAATTACAAAATGATTTTTTTTGTGTCTCAAATGTTGATTTATCTTAGAACTTGTTGTTTCCGCAGCTGGATTTTTCTGTCATAATCTCAATGTAAAATTGTTCAGTGATAATAGCTAGGGTTTATTATTTGATCACTAGGAATTAATTTTCAGATGTGATATTAGTCACATAGAAGTACATGTGAAAATTGACATGTTATCAGAGATGAGGCGTTGAAGGAAGCGACAGAGTCATCCTTTGAGACACAACTGTGCAGATTGTTTTGTTCTAGGTAGGTCAACATAGAGACTTGGTTGGTGGATAGTGGAGCTTGCATCATATGACATGATCATGGAAATCAATCACCATTTTGATAGAGGATAACTCACAATTGCAAGTGGAAATTGGTGATAGTTCCAAGTATGTAGTTAAAGAAGATGGAACAACTTCATTTCATCTAAAGTTCATAAATCCTCTCAAGTTGAGTGAAGTGTTGTATGTACCTGGAATGAAAAAGAATTGAATTTCTATCTCTTCCATGGAGGACAAAGAGTATGTAGTATAATTTTTAGATGGGAAGGTTCTTTCTTGGCCAAAGGGATTGAGTCTTGATTCGACAAAATTCATTGGTACTCATGATGGAAGTCTCTACAAGATGAAATACCTCGACAATGTGCAACTCTCTATCTCGATGAAGACTTCATATCTTCAGACTTCCATCCACACGAAGCTATCTCGTCTGTGACAAAGAACTCGAGCTGCACCCACTCCAATTTACTATGACAAGTCATTGGAAGTCCATCCCCAGAGTTGGAAACCCACCACACAACATACTGCTACGAACCAAGCTCTCATCCAATCCACCAAAACTCCCAATGTGCCACACCACCAAGTTGCAATAGTCCACAAATCCTCATATGAATGACCTACTCCATGTATCAAACTAGAGACCATCTAACATGTTTCCACCTGCAACCGTCATTGTAGCTCCCTGTGAAATACAACTCCTCAACACTACTACAACTCCCTCTGAGAGTTGTAACATTGACCTATCCGAACAAAAACAAGAAATATGCAACCAACTCTAGCAACTAAATGTCTCAAAGATGTTTCCCTTCTCTTCATATCCCAAGCTTTGATACCATGCCAATTTTCACATACAATTCTATGTGACTAATTTTCAAATATGAAAATTGCTTCCTAGTGAACTAACAGTAAAACCCTAGTTATTATTACTGAACAATTTTACATTGGAAAATTATTGACTGAAATTATATATAGTGGAAACAACAAGATCATAGATGAATAGTCAATACACATATGAGACACAAAATTTATGTTCTGTGACCTTGTTAACTTCAGAAATTCTGAGGGAAAAACCATCCCTCCCAACCAATACAAATCCACCAAAATTTGAGGACAACATTGTCCTCCAATAACCATACAAATAAAAAAACAAAACCTAAAAAAATATCTTGGAAATATCTTCTTCGCACAAATTTTTTGTAGACCACTTGTACAACCTGTTGATGTCACATGTCATCATTTACAAAATTTCTCCTTCCTAGAAAACTATGTATGAGATTAACCTTACTGCAACTCGCGTACCTACGCAACTGTGCCCATTAAAACCTACATATATGCACTTTTCCTTCCTGCAACCCACGTACAAGTACATAAAACCCTTGTATGGACACCTTTGTACAATTCACTTCTCTTCCTTTAGGCCATATTTTCCACCATGCAAAATTTCCCTTTGTTGAAAACACCAAGCCACCTAGCACAAGTACAAAATCACTTATGCTATCTCCATCATGTCTCCACACACTCTTACACAATATGAAATGTCAGAATGACCTTTGTCTTATTTATACAATTCTATAGGTTAGATTGATAATCCCCTCCACAAATTCAACACAAAATTAGATTTTTTTGTGGGTGTGAAGCCCCATCACAAACCCACAAGGCCCATCATCAAGCCCCCAAGCCTCCAACTCAAAATCCAAGGGGGTTTTCACCAAACTGAAAGTGTGATGTGGTGCCCACGATGATTCCCACATTCCCAAAACCTAGGGAACATGATAATACCTTCTTGAAGTGACAAAAATCAACAAGCCTTGAGATCCCTGAATCAGCTAAAGACCTTGTCCTTGGTATTCATGAAGAAGATCCATGTCCTCCTAGAATAATCATCAATGAAGGTTACATAATACTGATAACTATTCGAGGATGGAACTGACACCAGTCCACATACATATGAATGTACTTGGTAAAAGATCCATTTGGACCTACTGTCACTTCTCGGAAAACAAGCCTTGGCATTCTTTCGAAGTGCACAACCCCTACATTTACCCTGGTGCTCTACTCCAAATTTTGGAAGACTTATAACCATTTTTATCAATCCTGGAAAGGCCTTGTAATACAAATGTCCCAAACTTCAATTCCAAATCTCACATAGATTATCATTGTCATGTACTAGGGCCTGAGATGGAAGGTCATAGTGTATGAGGTATTTGGCCCATGAGGATGAGGACACTTGTAGATATGAGTTGTGGTGGTCTAGACTAGAATAGACTGAGTGCCCAACCGCATCTTGGGACTATTTCAGACAAGGACATAGGATCAGTTGTAGCATGTATAAACACGAAGTGGTTTTAGTGACTTGGATGATGGACTTGGGAAGAAGTTCATTAAATGGTTGTGAGTTAGGGAAGTAAGATGATTGTGTTAGATGAGTGGATGGTTCTTATGTAGTGGGAACAATCGATACATGATAAGGACACAATATTTGTTCAAGAGCTTCATAATGTCCGACTTAGGTATGTATGCGGAGCTTGATATGAGGACCCTGCATGTAGTATATGATATAGAGTAGTGGTATTCTGGATGGAGTCATGGGATGTGTTGCAAGTGGAGAATGTGTTATGGGTTCTAGGAGTGTGTTCTCAACCTCAACGATTGAGGAGTAGAGATATGCAATGTTTTTCTAGGATGGACAAATGTTATTGGATGCTGAGTTGGTGAATGCAACATTGAGAGGCCTTCCTAGGTCTTGGGAACCTTTTGTGCAAGGGATCTATGCACGAAAGACATTGCTAGGGCATGGACATAATCTCTCACAACGTTGATTTGATAAATTGTTCTTCCACAGGCTCGTAGGTATCAAAAAATGTTCTGATACCACAAGATAAAAATTAGGGCAAGATCATAATGAATAAAACCAAGAAATTCTCAATTATGTAATTCTCCATTGTTTTATCTTTATTTTTGTAGAATATTTGGTTTAGTATATGGGTATGTGATGTCTTAGATATATGTATTTCACAATTATGCTATCAATGCCACATTGATTGATATGGTTATATTATGGCAAGCGAAAGATACACAAACTGGGGCATTATGATTCTTAGGTTTATTATGTCGGTTATACATGTGTCCGACCTTTATGATTGTGATGAATGAGTTAATGGATTTTAATATGTAGACTATTGCCATGAATGTATGATAATATGGTTTTGATTATCACTAGTTATAATTATGAGGTGTCGACCTTTTCACTACATATGCAACATGATGGCTTCAATTATGATTGGATATAATTATGATGCGTCATGAATAAATTGTAATATGTGGACCATTTCTATACACATGATTGATATGTTTTATATGAAATTGTTGTGTTAACTTATGTATTAATAGGTTTTGAATAATTGAATTATTGTGAATGGATAAATGAGACATGGAATTTTATTATATTTGAGACAAGTTCATTGTTATGTGATATCTTGCAAGCATGAGATGATCCGATAGTAGTTTTAGGTTAGAGGGTCAATGAAAACCTAAATATCATAAGAGTCAATACCCATGTAGGTTACCACCATTATTTATAATTACAGGTTGAAGACAAAATCATACTCTAACCAAACTTATTTCACTTAGTCTACACTATATATACAACAAGGAGCTTGAGTAGATCCTTGCAAGATGATGATAGTTGAGTAGAGCCTTAGAGTAGTGTTGTGACTTTTGATACCTATTTCATTCACCCATGCGATGAGTCCTAATTCCATCCAATGAAGAGTGATGTAGTTCCCCCACTAATAAACCCATAAAAAATTGTTAAAGAATTTTTCTGGATAAACAATGTGTACATGGTTTTGAAGTGTATGTACCAGTTATACTCAAATGCAACAAATAATTCTTAAAGACTCATGCATCTAACAATATTTTGAAACCATGATTTCAACTACAGTAACTTTTCGATAGTGACATATAAATTACTAAAAACTCAAAGTTTATGTACAAGTCCCATAAGTGATGATTGATTCTATGCGATTCATTTTGTTGGTTTCAATCCCGTTTCTTCACCCCTATGAGCATCGCCCGATGCAATGAGTGCTAATTGGACTATTCAAATCATGATAATTATTGGCCAGTTGCGACTAATACTCATGGATATGGGTCATAGATTAATGACTTACACTATGCAGTTAATCCCAAAAATAATCCCTAATATGTTGCATTGCAGAAACACCTCTATGCTTAAATAATAAGAGTGAAGGGAGTTATAACTGGGTAGTTCATAAGGCACAATACTTGCTAAGGTTTTTCAAATGGGGTAGCAAGCTAGGTGGGCTTTATTGTGGGGAAAAATCCACAATTAAGCGCGCTTGAGCCTGTTGGATTCAATCCCATTTCTTCACCCCTGTGAGCATCACCTGATGCAATGAGTGCTAAGTGGACTATTCAAATCATGAGAATTATTGGTCAATTGTGACTAATACTCATGGATATGGGTCATAGATTAATGACTTACACTACGAAGTTAATCCCCAAAATAATATCTAATATGTTGCACTGCAGAAGCCTCTCTATGCTAATATGAGCAACAAATCACCATTGATCTAGGGCTATGAATCGAGAGAAGAGGGTGTATCTCATGGCCCAATACACTCCCACATCAAACTAGTTTTCCTACAGCTATGCCAATCCACCAATTCTCTTCCCATCAACATGCACAACCCAAGGAGTGTGATTCCTCTTCACTGCACATAGTCCCTCAGGCCTTCCCACTTCCCTCTTGGGCTCCAATATAGATTTTCTAGGATTCTATATTGTTGGGGACTCTAGGGAATGCTAGCTACCATAAGAAAACTAACAACAATATCTCACTACTCTAGGGAAAACTCTCACATGGAAATTTCACTCTACATGCCTAACAACCCACTTCTTTATGCATTTGCATCTCTAAACAACTGCCACACATGCCCACTATGGTTGCGTTAAATCTCCATTACTCTCCCCTCCTTTGCTTCTCCTAAAAATTCCCTTTGCTTCTCCAAAAAAATGCATGTAAAAACTCACTCTCATAGCCATTCGAGTTTACCTTTTATCCATGTAATTTGACTCTTACACTCGCCAATGTTGATTGTACTCAACCCCCATACTCTCATAACTATCGGATGTGACTTTTGACACCAACCCTCTTACATGTGTTTAATGATTAAATTTTGATACACTCAAAAAGAAATTAGAAGGTTCATACAAATAATAATTTTTAGAATGTCACTTGGAATTAATACTTAACTCCAATTATTTCTTCCATGTCCATTTGCAATAGACTTGAAATTTATTAATGTTTACATATTACATATTAGAGCCCATGTTCATACATTGTATTTATATTAGATATTGTTAATCCGGGGATTAAAAAAGGAATGTTACAAGTGACTTATAAAAACAAGTCTCAGTAAAGGGACCCATGTTATGGCCACTGGAATTATTCTAAAAACCATAAGTTGAAAAGTGGAAGCTCTGATTGATAGAAAATAGATGAAGATAACTTTATAGATTTTATGATAGGAAATGAGGGTGCAAACTGTCTACTCATTTTGTACCAAAAATTAAATTCACCATTTAATATTGACATGTCGGTGTGGATGAATCCTTCCCCGTATATATATATATATGTCGATATGGATGAACCCTTCCACCATATATATATATCAAGCCGTTCTGTTTCATTCAACCATAGAAGATTGTCAGGATTACAAGCATCTCTACATCCGATAGCAGCTATTGATAGCATTTCAATAGCAACTACGATCCTACATGCCCAAATAACTGCTCTTAAATGCTCAAAAGTGGAAAGTGTTTGTAGCGCTGTTGTCAATGAGGGTAGAAGGTGATGAGATAATCAGCCCTAGAGCATGTAACCAAACTGCTTGGATCGTCATAGGCATAACTATAAGTTCTGGGACAAAAATTCTTAAAGAGACGAGAGAAAGAAGTAGGCTTGCACGTCTAGGGATTGCCATAGGAACCCGTGCAACAATACTGATGCGTACTGAAGGAAAATAAGGCACTCTTACAAGCCATGACACAACCTTGCTCGTTCTTCACCTGAAGAGAAGGTAGGCAGCCTTGCTCGTTCTTCACTTGAAGAGAAGGCGGGCAACTGAGATTCTAGTTGGATAGTTAATGTGTACTGTAACGTATGGATATGGATAGGGAAACAAATCACAAATGTTAATGTCTACTGTAACTGATGGATAGTGAAACGAATCGCGCATCCCGCATTAGTTAATGACGGTGGCTATACTGTAACTGATGGATAGTGAAATGAATCACACATCCCGCATGAACTAAAGACGGCTATAACATGAAACACAAGCGAAGCTTGGCCACAGTTCACAACGCAGGCCAAACGTGGCCACGATTCACATTCCAGAGTTATATGTGTAATTCATTTGAGGTAGTGCTCGATAATCATCCAAACTTGGCAATAAAATCTAGCATAGATAATAATCTTTGTTAATCTTCACGTGGCAATTATATAGCCTTAGAGTAATTTTTTAATATGATTAGGTAAATGTGAAAAAGTAAACATGTTAACGCATGTATTCATAAATGCAAGGAAGTTATGAAGAGTAAATCTCATTCATTGATTTGGGAGGACGACTAAAAATATGCCAGCATCTTCAATTCATGGCCATAAGATTAAGATTTAAGGTTAAAAGATCATTAAATGTGCCCATTGTCAATAGGTATACACCTTTCGGCGTAAATATATGTAGTGAAATGATATAAATCATTTGCATATAGATTATCATAACTCACTATTTACTTATAAGGAGTCTTGTTTACTTTCAAATCTAATTTCCATTTCAATCTACGTTATCTTCAAGTATAATTATCTATTTTATCAATACTCTATCTAAAAATGGGATTATTTATCAATACTCTATCTAAAAATGGGATTAGAAAATATTATTAAGTGATATAAAAGTTTATTAAATGAAACAATGATGCTTTACAGTTAGAGTGTGAATGAGCATTGCAAATACAATTTTCTTTGGAAAATGTTTGTGTTTATCGAAGGGGAGTGCTTTTTGAAAAGAGTTTTTGAAACTCTATTATTGATATTAATCAATAGAATTTTATAAACATTGAGTAATAAGTTAAATATACTTATTAATAATAAAAATATTACTTGATCATTAACTCTAAATATTTTCATAAATAGTAACGAATGCAAGTTGCATATCTTCTTGTAATGAAATTGATAATATACTTTAAACTCATATGGATATACTTAATCAACTTCAACTATGAATGGATATACTTATAATGATAGGATATAATTACAATGATAAGGAAGTTAATTATGATAACTTTATGAATTTCAGTGTATTTCTTTGATTTGTTTAATGATCTTATTAGTATACAAGTTTAATGATATCGTTTTCATGAGTATGAAATTGTTACTTGCATTTTGGTTCTTTTCAACCTTGACATTTTGGTTCTTCTCATTTTGGTTATTTTCAAGATATTTTGTTTCTTCTCAACCTTAGGCATTTTGGTTTTTTTAAAAGTAAAAATATATATTTCTTTAGTCTTTGATTAAATAGATATCTTCCTCTTCTAAATAAAACGGATTATCAATATGTGCTTATTGATTGCCACAATTAGGTGGATTCCATTTGATTGTAATTAATTTAAGAGTGGAATATGTCAACTGTGAAGCATTCCATGGTTGAATTTTCATTTTTGTTTTTGTGACATTGAAGCATTTCATTGTTGATGTTTCAATTAAAGAAGACGATGCCGTGTGATGCAGAAGCATCGTCAGCAAAACCCACGTGGAGGGACAACTCAACACCATAACACACCTTTTTAAATTAATTGGAATATAAAAGTTAGCGTTTTTTGTAGATCCTTTTTGAACGGATGATTGAAGAAGAGAAAAACACTTAGAAACTGAATGATCATGAGAGGTCTGGGAGTTTCACTCTCAGTCTTGAATGTAACGGAGCTTGAGTAGTTGTTAGTTGTTACTTCGATAAAAGAGGTAGTTGGAGGGAACCCTACGAACCTTCCTATATATGTAGGTGCAAGGCATGCCCAAATGAGGCTTCTGGAGGAGTATTGTTATTGAATAGGAGGTAGAATAGTTTATTTTGAGAGAGATGAGACTCTATTACAGTCCAACCTGCACATATTGTAATCAGACATTCATCTTAATAGAAAGAAAGCAGTTTTTCCTGCATATGAACTTTTTGTGTGTTTATGTGTATCGAATGAATGATATCTGTGTGTGTTTTTGAATTCATGTTCTAGATGTATGAGTTAGATTTCATATGAAGGGTAATGATATAATTCATTATCTATTTAAGAGCTATTTAATTGTTCTGGGTTCTTTAGGCTGTGCAAGGAGTGCATAACAAGGTATTGGAGACTCTATAGCCAACACAAGGAGTGCACATACAAAATATATCGAGTTAGAGAAGAACGTGTCAAGAGGACACACCCGAGCAGTCACAAAAATCAAGAGAAACCTTAGAGTTACTGAATACTTTGTAGAGCTCTGCAAATGTGCGTTGAGAGGACGCAAGGAGTGTGTTATTGAACATGAGAGAAATCAAGATTCTGGAGGAAGACCTATGCAAGGATTGCACCAAGCCAACACTTAGAGTGTTGAAAGAAGTCGTTGGAAGACTTCATCGAGCACAAGGAGTGTGCCATAAGTAAAGTAGTTTTACTTTACAAGCTCAAGGAGGACGAGTGTCGGGTTGCCAGGAGGGCACCAGGGAAATATTTTAAGGAAGTGGAAGGGCTGAGATCCTTTGGAGTTCTGAGTCAGTTCGAAAGCTCAGAAGAGATAGAGAAAAGATTGAATAGAGAAGGACTTATTCCAAGTCTGAAAGGTTAGGAGTGATTTAACATCCTAAGAAGCGAAGGCATCCCAAGATAGTGGGATCACAGGAGAAGGTTCAAGGGTCAAAATCCTTGAACACTTAGAAAATTTCCCAATTTCAGGAGAAAGTGCAAGCTCAGGAGGAGTAACAATAGCCGTTGAATCGAGCTGCAGGGAGAGATCTGGACCGCTAGATCCACGTCTAGATAGAAGGAGAATGCAGAGGGGAAGAACAGATCCTAGCCATTGGATTTGGGCACAGAGGATTGACAGTCATCCGATACAGAGGTAAGTGCATAGGCCTTAAATATTTTGGAATTCAATAGAAGAACGATCTTGTGAAATCTCGAAGTCCTGAAGTGATTAGGGACCGTCCATCATCTAAAGGGACATGTGGTGAAAATCCATTATTTTTGGGTGAAGGCACTTTTGGAGGAACAAGTGCGTAGGAGTTTGAAACTCCCGAAGCCCGAAGAGTCGAAGTGAATCTGGACCGTCAGATATAGAGAGACGCATCGTGGAAATCTATGAATTTCGGGTGAAAGCACTCTGGGAGAAATGAGTGCACAGGAGTTTGAAAATCCTGAAGCCCAAAGAAATGAGGAGGATAGTGGCCATCAGATCCAGGGATAGACACGCATCAAGAGATTGTGTATTTTGGGTGGAAGCCTTTTAGGAGGAGTCAAATGCGGAGAGTTGAAAATCCTAAAGCCCGAAGTGCCGAAGTCACTCATAGCCGTTGATCGTGAAGGATGTACGTTTCAAGAGATCATGGACTCCGGGTGAAAGCACTCTGGGAGGAACGAGTGCGTAGGAATTTGAAACTTTTGAATACCGAATAGCCGAAGTAGATGGGAGGCGTCGATCTGAGGGAGGACACACGTCGTTAGATTGTGGAATCTGGATAAATCGCTCTGGGAGAATCAAAGCGTAGATAAGTTGAGACTTTTGAAGGCTGAAGTCCCAAAGAGGACCCCGACCATTGATTTGAGGAGGACATGTTGTAGAAGATCTACCATTTCGGATAAATCCACTCCAGAAGAAGGAGGAGGCCGTTGAACAAGAACTCTGGAAGTTCGGAGAGCTGGAGTTCATGTGGGCCGTCCGTTCGTTGAGGACATGCTTCAACAAATATTCCACTTCGGAAGATAGCCACTTCAGGAAGGAGCAGGTGTAGGAGTTTGAAACTCCTGAGGTCCGAAGGGCCGAAGAGAACCACAGTCGTTGATCTGTGAGGAATACGCATTGAAACATTGTCGTCTCTAGGTGAAATCACTTTGGGATAAGGTGAACAATTGAGAATTTAAACTCCCTAAGCTTGAAAGGTGAAATTGATCATATCCATCGATTTGAGAGGAGGACATGCGCCGATAGATTGAGAGATCAGGGAGCGTGTGCGGAAGGAGGACAAAGGTCGTTGAATTCCAGTTGACCAAGACAGAAAGAGGACAGATTGTAGTCATTGATCAAGAGGCATTGCCGAGATTCAGAGATCAAGGGTCACGCTTAATTGCGGGGCCAGGGAGTGCTCGAAATTTAAAATTATGAGAGTGGTCCACAATTGAAACCATGGTATTGCTAAATGGACACATGGCAGTGGCTAGTGAATTGCGTGGAGAAAAGAGGTGTGGTCTCAAACCACTTTCGACCACTCTTCAATCACGTGTTTCCATGAGGACATAGCCTGAGGTCATATGTGAAGGTAAGGACCTCCCGAGGGGAGCTAGTGTTTATTAATTAATTTCTTCGAAGAGACCAGGAAAGAGCTTGCAGGTTTGAAAAAACCTGCATGAAGAAGGAAAGGGGACTTGTGTAGATTGATTGGGGTCTAATAAAGGCCTGAAGAGTCGATTCAAATCCTTGATTTGAACGATCCTAGACTAAGAGGTTGTGCAACCCCGAGTGGAGAAGGGGGGTTTGCATCAAGTGGTATCAGAGCCTAAAATGTTGTCTACATATCGTAAGCAAAGGAGAGGTAGTGAAAGGAGATACTCTAATACCATCAAGTGGTATCAGAGTTGAGTTTTGCTTGTAGACAATAGGCAAAAAGGAAAGGAGATAAAGGAGATATTCTGATACCATCAAGTGGTATCA
>ML777738.1:1355541-1389036 GCA_009831015.1 Picea engelmannii
AACTGCACATATTCTCACCATTCCTTCTTGTTTATATAGTCTTCCAACTGATGTGAATTTGAATCATTGTGTCTTTTGATATTTGAACCATTGTACCTTTTCATTTAAATGATAATATTAATATTTAATTAATATCATTTTTCCTTTTATCCTTTATTCATAATGCTCATGAATTAACTCTATTTTAATCATGATTGTGTGTCGGTTCTTTTGTCTTCGTGAGTTGATCATAGACATGGATCGACTCATTATATCGTACTCATGCTTCTGCAGTGTTCTTAGTTCACAAACAGATCATATTTTGATCTTTTATCAATTCTCTGTATTATTTTAGTGTTAACTCTCTGTCGAATTAAATCTTTATGAGGCGCTTCCTTCAAACCATTTACATATGAACATATACGCAAAACCACAGGCTTATTGATTTGAGCGTTGCCTCTTCTTTTTCCCTTTGTTTCTTTATTCCATACGACCGTAGGTGGTGACTAGGCGCTAAGATAAAAAAGTGCTTGATCACTTGTCAAGATCGACGGTCACGTTTTAATGTCACGATGAGCTAGACAGTTCTCATTTAATTCAAAACTTCGGCTATTCTTGGCTCCTAAATTCTGGAGTAGCAATTCCTTTGAAGTGATTACCTACCGAATGAGTCATAAAGCGGTGGTGATCGCTTGTTGTTGGTTAACACCTCCAATTATGCTATCCTTCTACTATACTTGATCATCAGTTGGGAAATCTCCCGAAGTAGATCAACGGTTAACGTTGACTTTGGCCTTTGGCACTTCAGGTGATTTCTCCTTCACATTACTTCAATATTCTGGAGTTCATCTCATCGAAGTATATCGAACGATTGGATTTTATTTGCACGATGAACGGTTCTCGTTCATTTCGCAACTTCAGGACTTCGGGTATTTAGTGGTGGTGAAACTCGCGAAGTACAAAAATCCTAGAGCGATGTAACTTGCTGATGTGGCACTGACTGAGTGGATGCCACATGTCACTTAGATTCGTGACTTACACATACCTGAAATTCCAATTGCACTTTGACACTTGTCATCATATGATTGCGCCACATGTTCTTGCTGATGTGGATCTCCTCAAATGTCACATGTTCTTCTCCTGGATCTAACGATTGTACTAACTCCCGAAATTTATCTCAGATCGATGGTTGAGAGTGACTTCAGAACTTCGGCCTTCGGATGAACTCATATGTTCTGAATGTTTTTTCTTCGAAGTGAAGTTGACCACTATTCTGATCCAATGACCATCATGTATTGTCCAGATCCGATGGTCCTCATTTACTTTGGGACTTCGGGACTCCTACCTTCGTCTTTTCTTATCCTATCCTTCCACTTTATAGATTGGATGGTCAATATGACTCCCGAAATATTTCTCAGATCGGACGATTCATGTCCTCTTCAAAACATTTGTGGCTTACACTATCCTTCCACTTTACTCGATCCAACAGTCGATATTTTATCCAAAGTGTTCCTCGGATCGGATGATTCATGTCCACTTTGGGACTTCGACCTTCAGGTAATCTTACTTATTCTCAACCCTTTTCTACTGTAGTGGTGAGTGTCGAAGTTGACCACTGTTGATCTAACGGTTCCCCTTTTCTATTCCAGATCAACGAATAATACTTAAATATAGATAAAATCTTGATATAATGGTTGAGAAACATTCCAAATCTCCTACTTTAGATATGATGGTCCTTCTTTAACCCGAAAAAGATTAACTCAATCCAACGACTATCGAGAATTTGATATCTCAGCCCTTTTGCCTTGCTTATCCTATCCTTCCACTCAACTTGATCCAATGGTCGAGAATTCTCCCAGAGTAGATCAACAATCATGGATGATTCTGGGGTCCCAACTAGGACGACGTTTAAAACTATCGTCGAGATCTGTAATGGAAACCACTCGTTGGTAGTGGAACTGATGCCAATCGTAGATCTATTTGGCGGGTGACGATCGATGACCTAGACTAATTGCGAGATTGCAATTAACGATTTGTTTAATTCTCCCTTCATTCTCCGCAATGAATCCTTTCTCTTGATCTGGTGCTTGCATATCCAACGGTCACAACTTGATCTGATCGTTGACTAATCCTCCAACGATACTTCTCTTGTAACTCCCAGATTTGATGGTCCAGATATAATTCTTCAAAACTTTGACTTCACCTTGATCTAATGATATTTCTTCTGATCGTTATTTATCCTAAGATTTAGATTGGATTTCTCTACACCTTGCTTTATGTCTTTCTGCGCGACTACTCCTTAAAACTATCTCAATGAGAAGAATTCTTTCTTAAATCCTTTGGAGTTTTCCTATGGGGATTTCGATCTCGATGAAATTTATACAATCCGCTCTTCCTTCTGAGATTTGATTAATATCCTTTCTTATGAGCTTGAATCTCTGCAGACTGTTTGGCATATTCATTCTCTGCTAACTGTTATATTGTTGACATCAATGACAATTCATTAATGATAACTTATCAATGACAATTCATCATAACAACTTATCATCACATCACAATGACATCGACTGTTGACATCAATGACAACATATTAAAGACAATATGTCCAACATCATGCACCTAGTGGAGTTGTCGGATAGGTTTTCTGCGATCATGATGGTTCACAAGGCTAGGATAAATGAGCTCCCCTTTTAGAACCAAAACCAATATAAAAAATACCAGACAGTGGTTGCATTTGAGGCATATAGGAAACTGAGCAAAGTATTAGTAAAACCAATGATTGTGATCTCTCCGGTCCAAAACATGTAGAGGATATATGTAACATTGTGGACCATAAGTGGATCTCCATGATTGTACTCATCTTCCACAAAAGGTTATTTGACATTCATAGCCTCACAAGAAAGGGTAAAATATGCATAGATCACTAATAATTGAGTTGAATATCATCATAATAGATTGTGTCCATTAACACACCTTGAAATTCAGGATAAAAGTGAGAAAATCAGAAGGTGAAATAAAATTTTACAAAACCTTGGCTCATGCTGCAACAAGGTACATATAATTCTTTTCCTAGGCTTCATCTAATTGAAAAAAATGAATTTATTCTTTCCTTTGTGGATTTGATGGTTTACATTAATCTTGTTTGCATCATTAAGTTAGATATTTATGTCATGTGTGATTTATTAGATCACAGGCGAGGCATGTGTGCTACAGGAAATCAACAACTACGTTCAGTACTTGTAGAAGCAAGTCAAGGTAAGAAATATGAAGTCATAATTACTCCAAAATAAACCAATATTCAAGTATGTGATTGGATTACATTTATTTTCTTGAATATATGAATAATGTGTATTTTTCAAATTATTTCAATGAAACTTACCTCTATTGATCCTCTTTGTGATTATGGATTTCAAATAAATGGTCACCCTTTTGAAGAGGTAATTTTAATTATCTATAGTTTTCTACACCCCATTGTCTTCAATTTTGAGAGAAAACATTTGAAATATGTATTATTATCCTTGAATACTCTCTCAAACATGCAATTTGACATTTCCCAAGAGTTTTCGAATATGAAGCGGATTAATGACATTCATATGGAATAGGGATGTTGATCCGTAAACAATAAGACTATGGTTTGTCCGCCTCACCAACACATATTCTACTATGGAGTAAAGTTATTATTCCTGTCTTTATCTTCTTCTACTAGTTATAAGCCCCTTCATATGTTGGTAAATAACTCGTTGACTAGAAGAAGGACCAGCTGACCTCCCAACAGTCGGGTAAAAACAATGATAGACAAGTTGACTGTGAGAAGGGAAAGTTTAATACCCGCAAGTCGAGCAGAACAAATAATAAACTCATCAACCACCCACTAGTCAAGTCTTCATAATGACAATCCAATCAAATGATCCAATGGTTGGGTCGACTGAAGGGAATCCTAATTGAATGCTTTGATGTTTAGGTTGACCAAATGGAATCCCGATCAAATTATTTGATATTCGGGTTGACCAAATGAAATCTCGGTCTAATTCTTCAATAGTCGGGTCATCCAAATGAGACCCCAGTCGAATGATTTAATGTTCGTCTCAGCCAAATGAAACCTTGAAGGAATAAATTAGGAAAATTGACCATGAGGTAAAACCAGTAGGAATGAGTCGACCAACAATGGAGATAAATGCTTAAAGGAAGATTCAATCTTCAACGACAATGGAAAAATATTGTAGGGAAATTTGATGACCCCCCAAAAATAAAACAAAATGTCTAGGGGCGATTTTGGTTCCCCACAACAAATAAAAAAATACAAGGCACGAATTTAGATGTTCAACAATGAAGTAAAACACCCATGGGTCTCTGAATTCACCCAGGTAAGTATAAGTTCACCTAGGAAGTAAATAAAACACCCATGGGTCCGTAAATTCTCCCAGGTAAGTATAAATTCTCCCATGTATGTTTAAATTCACCCAGAGAAGTTTAAATTTTCCCAGGCAACGTGAGAATTCTTTGGACGGGTGATACAGGATAAAAAAAAATTCAACAAAGTGTTTACAACACATTGCAACTCATAACAAAGATGCCCAAGAATATAATTCATTAACTCTCAGATATGATCATTTAAATGGGATTTTTGTTATGCTCGGGAGAAAATTACAAAGGGGCGAATGATACACATACTCTATGTATTTTTACTCACTGGAATTAAAAAATTTCAAAGTCCAAGGCTCATAGACACCTTCACTTAGAGTAAACAAGCACATTAACTCCTTCATCCACCCAACGTCAAGCATTTTTCCTTCTTCGAGCTCTAATTTCTAATACTATCATTCCCCATTTATCCTTGAATCTCATCATCAATGCCTTCTTCGCTACAACCTTCATTTTTTTAATGGGATGCCTTTGGAAGGCCAACCATCAAAATGGTTTGTTTCCACTTCAAACGTTTTCTAGAAGGACAAAATAAAATTAAAATGACATGTTTACAAAATTTTACAAAAGAGTAAGAAACTAAGGTTTTAATTCCAAAGTTTTGGAGAGGATCCAATTCCGATCACACCTCCCCATTTGTAGGATTTTGGTCCCCAAAAGTTTCAACTCCCTTCAATCTTCTTCTACAAGTATCAAGAAGACTCTGGAAAAAATCCATGAAAGGAAGCCTCCGATATAAGATGGAAGATAAGAGTTGAGTATGGGATGCCTGTGCAAAGAACTTCTCTTTCCCCTTACCTTTACTCTCCAAGATTTCTTCTTGGCTGTTCGGTTCTTGGGATGAAGTTCTGGGTGAAGCCTCCAACATTTGGCCTCCTAATGTCCAATAAATCTACAATAATGGCAATAGTTCTTGCATGGTCTTCTTGGCCTTCTAGAGTGCCAACAATCACTATCCTTATGACCTATTTTATTGCAACAAAAATAAACTATGTCATACCTCTTCGTCTTATGATGATGCTTGCTAGCTTGGTTGATTGGTCCCCCAAGAGTTGGAGCAAATATGGATGATGGAATTGTTATCTCATCAAATAAATTGGTGGAGATTTTTCTTTTTAGGTGATAGATTGTGGTCCAAAATTTATTTCTAAATTTTTGTAGGTAGGTTAGAGAGTCTATTTTCTGTCAATAAACTCAGAAAGAACTTTTGATTTGGTTAGGTCAAGCAAAAGACAGAATCTCAGGTTTCGATGGTTTAGGCGAGCCTGAAACGCGCTCATTAACCACCAAAAGCCTTTGTTCTCGGTAGTTAAGAGGGAAAAGAAAAAGCCCAGTTAACTACCGAAAAGATTTCAACGGGAAAAATGAAAAGCCCGTGCTTTCGCATGAGCCAGTTGTCAATTGGTGCAATCATGAAGACATAACCGTCGAAAGTCCATGGAGGTGGTAAGGTATGCATGTTCTTGTTGTATCTATCCGAATATTGATACCCTGTTGTCCTTTTAACTGCGTTTGTCATTTCAAAATTAAGGCTCGACAAAGACACAAAAACTCATGTGTGTTTCCCGACTAACAGAAATGATTAGTCACATAGCTCCTCACTATCTCTAGTCACGCAGACATAGATCCATTATGACCCTAATTAATCTTTGATTTGATCTCCATTTATAAGCAATTCAAATCTGGGAGTCATTGTAACAGTCTTGAGCCCGTGATTTAATCAAGAAAACGCATATCCAGAGACCATAATCTCATTTTTTGTGGTGATTGCCAAGTGCAGTTCAAGTTCAGCAAATCATTATCAAGCCAATTGTCATACCAATCAAGCCAGGTCAAGTCATCAGGTAGTTCAAAGCCCATACTGTTTCAATTTAGTTGTACATCTCACCGAAACTCGAAATTTTTGGTGTGTATTCAGTCACTCTGTTGCCTAAATTCGATTAGTGATTGAGCTTTGCGATTAGAACTCTGAGTCACCCTGTCCCATTTGTCTTTCTATGAGTCATACTCCCTATCACCCCAAATCATGGAGTCTTTGTCTCCATGGCACGGAGTTTTTCCTAAATCGTAGGTACAGTCAACATTTACTAAATGATGAAAGAAGGGCCAGTTCTAAGGGTTGAATTGGATGGAGTTTGGTACCTTGAGGCTCACCCTGAGGTGGCTGAGTTCTTCAAGCAAACTGGAGTCTATACGTATTGTGAAAAACTGGTAGATTTTCACCAACAGGTGTCTGAAACCTTTGCTAGTCCGTATGATGGAAGAACAACAACAGTGGGAAATGAGCAGTTTGTGGTTGATGAGGCAGCCATAGCTGAGTTCACTGGTCTACCCAAAACATGAGATTGTTGGTTCAAATCAAATGTACCTTCAAACATTGAATTTAGATCCTACCTACATCCTCTGCACAAAGATCTTACATGGAAAAAATACATACCAATGTCTTATCTGGAACCTAAATGGCAATCTCTCATGAAGGCAATATTTGTCTATATCACCTATGAAAGTAGATACAACAGAGTCATGTTCTACCACTTTAAACTTTTAAATCACTTCATAGGGAGATCTCCCATTAATTTACCATTTTACTTGCACAAAGCCCTCACAAAAATGGCTAGGCAAGTCAAGGCCAAGCCCTCTAAGGTGGCAAGTAGATTTTCTCATCAAGGACTCATTACTCTGATTGTCAAGGAGTCATTGAAGAAAAGACAGGTAGATTGGAACTACTTCCTCTTCTGGAATGAATTCCAGACTGATTGGCAACAAGAGGAGAAGGGTAAAAAAGATGCCACTAATAGGACCATTACTCCTAAAAGCAGTCATAGAAAACGAAAGGGTATCTCACCATCAAGAGAACCGATAGAATCATCCTCTGTTAAAATAAAAAGAATCAAAAGAAATTTACATTTTGAGGGTGAGCAGACCAAGGACCACGCTGAAGGAAGTAACCCTTTAAACTTACCATATAGTGACTCAGAGCCAGAATAGGAGTTAGCAGAGACAAAAGTTGATGAACAAGTTGGACAAGTTACAGAAGATTGTCCCAACTTTCCCTCACCAACTTCCCCAGAGGCACACAGTCCACCATTGGCAAAAGCTTCTTCAAGCAAGCCTAAAGCATCTAAGGCACGGAAAATCAATAAACTCTTGCAACAAGTCTATGAAATGGAAGTCTTAGAAAGAGTTATTAAAAAGGAAAATATAGACTTGACTGAAAGAAATGCATAACTTTTTAACATGAACCAAAGCCTCAAATAAAAGCATGAAAAAATCAAAGACAAGAACAGGGTGTTGATAAGGGAGAACATGAAGCTGTACAGGCAGCTTAGAATTCTGAGGCTGAAATTAAAAGATCCTCAATTGCCAACACAGGAGAAAACAGGTTTGGAAACTCTAGCCAACTTAGCTACAACCATGGTAGATATACCACAGTCTTCCACACAACAAGTTGAAGTTCAAAGATCTACACTAAGAGGAGCTGCATCGTCCAAAAGACCTTGAATACTTAGCAAAGCATCAAGGTAATCATTTTTGAAAATTTTGAAGTTTTGACAAAGCTAAGTTTTCGGTGGTTTAGGCAAACAGGACGACTGTTCATTAACCACCGAAAGAAGAGCTTTCGGTAGTTAAATCACCCAGAAGTCTTCTATGTTAACCACAAAAACCTGTAACTGGACAGAGGAAGCTAAATTTTGCACAGATTGAGGTTTTTCTGATCCAAATCATTTGAAAACACTCATGATGGATGGATGATGAATTATGTATTCAGTTTCAAGATCCATTTTTGGTGCATAAGGATTAGAAAGGGTAGCCAAGTTGGTTTTGGCATCTATTTTGGTGGAAACAGATTGGATTTTTTTTCACATCTCAACAAATTCGAATTGTATCTCTTGGAAGAGTCATCACTCAGCCTTGGAAGGCTATTCTACACTGCACAATGACTCTACAAGATATGAAGACCATGAAATGTGGGATTGACCTCATTTTGAGGATCATTCCTTATCTTTTGCAAACTGAATTTTGACTGTCTATCTTTAGCATATCTGATCCATGCTTTTAGGATCTCAAAACTACATTGTAAAGATATAAAGCTAAAGGTAGAAGATGAACTAAGGGTTCGGTTTTGAGTTCTATATGCCACTGTTTTATATGAAAGACACTTTCTTTAATATATCATCCTGCAAGCTTCTTTCATTTGTTACTGTTAGACCTTCTTTCATCTTTGTCTATGCTTATGAGTGGAATCAGTTCTTTTGTCTATGTTTAATGATCCTATGGAAACTGTCATCTTACTTTTGATTGCTAAGCAAGAATCACAAGCATCTTTTCCTAGTTTGTTGACCCATCATATATATGGTTTATGTATGTTTTTGTTAACTAATTAGTTTTCTTATCCATTTGTTATACAAACCTATCCGACAATAGCTCTTGAAGGCCTTGTGTTGTATGAATATAACTAAGACTGTCTTGAGAATACAATCCATAGGTTAAGATATTCATCTTGATCCAAACCCACACCTATTATTCAGAAAATAGTTTCTAAAAAGATTAAGTTACCATGCATCTCTGACTTACAGCCTAGGAGAGTTTCCTAGAGTGATAACAAATTGGCGTCGTTGCCGAGGAGAGGAGATCGAAGCTCAGCTTCCTTGGGAGACGACATAGATCCAGCTTTGATGATAGACAAAGCCTGGACATCATTTGGGTTGTAACCATCTATCTGGTGACTCCATTGAAACAAAGTGGCTCTGAAAAGAGCTCACACTAGGGCGAACCAAGAAGGCCCATTGGCAGCACCAGTTCCTGACCCTGAGAAGATCATCAGTAAGGGAAAATATTTACAAAGACAGGCTTCCGGGTCTGCAAAGACATCAAATCCAGGTATTCAAACCAACACTTCTTCTTTCATATCTAAAAGGCCTCTAGTTGAATCCCCTACTGCTGAAACTCACAGTTCTCGTGAAATTGAAATTTTATCTAAAATATTGAAGGTAGAGGAACCTTCACTTTCCTCTAATGTTACAGACTCTGTTTTTGAGCATGATATTTCATCCAACCTTAAAGAGGTAATTACAGGATCCCCTCAGCAAAAGGAAACGTCTTCTTCTTCTTCTTTGAATTCCTCACCCACCAAGCCTACAGAGGGTGTTTTCTACACTCATACTAATCTTCCTGTTCTTGAAGATATTTTACATGATTTGTCCTCTAAGGGAGAAGAAATCCTAGCCTTGTTGCTCAGTCAATTTTACAAGGCCTCTTATTTTTCACCCATCTCTGAAAATTTTGCTCAAAGTGAAGTGAGACAACCATTTTATTTAAACTCAACCATCCCATCTCAACCTTCATCTCCTGTAAATTCTTCTTCTGTAACAACCCCCAAGACTTCCATGGCTGTCCCTTTAACCAATATGGAACATATTTTAGCAAATAGGTATGCTCCATTTGTCTTTCCCAATCCCTTATTTGCCATGACAACCAGAGATTATCAGAAATATATGCCAAAGTTTACCGGAGCTGGGGATTATACTGCTGAAGAACATATAGAAGCTTTTTATGCTTATGCTGAAAATATTAAAATTTCATAAGAAGATGTGTGGACCAGAGTTTTTGTGCAGAGTTTGGATGGCCAAGCCCGGAAGTGGTTCAAAGAGTTACTGGCAAATTTAGTCACAGGTATTGAACAACCAGATGAGGTATTCTTATAACACTGGGGAGAAAGAAGAGATCTACTATATTACATTTCTGAGTTCAGAAACTTAAGAAGAGAAGATGGGGAAGTCAGTCTCAGACTTCATCAAAAAATTTAATAGAATGTTTGGCAAGATCCTTGCAGAGATCAAACCAAGTGATGCATCGGCAAAGATCACATTCTTTGTTGCTTTTGATCCAAATTTTTGTCTAATCCTCAGAGAAAGAAGATCAGCCACACTTTCTTTAATGCAAGATGCTTCCCTCGAAGTCAAATCAAATATTATGGCATCTCAAAAGCTCAAAGGAAATGTTGAGAGAAAGAAGTCTTTTGTTGAGCCCCCTTCTTCTTCTAATAGTAAAATGGAAAAGATGGTCAAGATGTTGGACAACTTGACATCTGAAATGTCAAAATTGAAGATCCAGAATCATCAACTAGCAAGGACAAAAGAGCCAAATGCTTTTGTCCCTAGAAATCTAAATGCTTTCCCTTACAGAAGGAACAATCAACAAGTCCAGATCCTTCAGAGAGACAAGAATGCAACTGATGATCAGAGAATCAGACCCTCTTTCCAAAATGCAATGCTAGAAGAAGAACAACATATATCTCATGATGAAGTTGAAGAAGAAGATGACATAAATTGTTTTGGTGAGGAAAATGATTCCTCCTTTTTGACACAAGTAGATTATGAAGAAGCCTTGATGGACCAAGAAATTCATGAGGCAAGTATTGAATAATCTGTCTACCTGGCGGATGATCAGAAAGGTTATAATTTAAGATCCAAAAATGCTGCCCCTAAACCATTGCTCGTTGCTCCTGTGAAGAAGAAAGAAGTTGCTGCCAAGCAACCTGCTGCTCTTGTAAAATAGACCTCCACTCCTGCAAAACAACAACAAAAGCAATCACAGACCCTAGCCAAGGAGCAAGTCATTCTCAAAGCTCCTTCCAACGAGGTAAAAGATTCTGATAAATCAACATATTCTTTTAATTTTGAATCAGAAATTCAGAAAGTAAAGATACCTATGCCATTGACTGAACTCATGAAAAATGATATTTTCAAGTCTGCCATCCTGAAGTCCCTTGAACCAAAGACCTCTTCATCTGCTGAATTTGTAAACCTACAAGATGACAAGCCAACAGTAACTATAGGGCCTATGATAGAAGACTGAGATGATTCTTGTCCACCATTCTATATATCCCTAAATGTTCATGATAAGATCCTCCATAACTTCTTGCTTGACTCGGGAACATCACATAATCTTATGCCCAAAGCAGTGATGGATGAGCTTGGGCTTGAGGTCACCAAACAATATCATGATCTCTTCTATTTTGACTCTAGGAAAGTCATATTCCTTGGCCTCATAAAAGACCTTGTTATAAACCTTGCCCAATTGCCAATGAGAAGCATGGTAATGGATGTCGTGGTTGCTGATATCCCACCCAAGTTCGGACTCCTCTTGTCACGTTCATGGAGAAAAAGGTTAGGAGGTACTTTGCAGATGGATCTTTCGTATGATATGATCCCAGTGTTTGGAGGAGAGATGAAAAGACTTTACAGAGAGAATCAACTTGTCTACATCATCAATGATGCAAACAATTATGTAAATCATCCAATTTATGCTGTAGACACCGATTTTGGCTCGTGCATTATTCAAATAGATGATTCTCAATCAGCTCCTTTGTATCTTGTGAAGCCCATTGAACAACAAACTGATGATAAGGGTGTTCCAGTTTGGACCATGTATTTTGATGGGGCCAGTACCAAAGATTCAGCAGGTGCAGGGGTAGTTTTGGTTTCTCCTTCGAAGGAGACTATAAATTTGTCTTTTAAGCTCGATTTCAAAACTACTAACAACATAGAAGACTATGAGGCCTTGCTGTTGGGATTAAACTCAGCTAAGGATATGGGAATAAAAGGGTTAAAGGTGTTTGGAGATGCGGATCTCATCATACACCAAGTAAACAATACTTTCCAAGCAAAGCATGTCAGATTGAAAGCCTACAGGGATGAGGTATGGAAAATTAGAGATTCTTTTTCCATTTTTGAGATTTCTTATATACCCAGAGATATGAATCATCTTGCGGATTCCCTTGCTGTTTCAGCCAGCTTGTTTATTCCTCCCATGCCCCCCAGGCTCAATTATGAAATCCAAGTCAAATATAGGCCATCTTTGCCTGACAATATTAAATACTGGAACGTTTTTGAAGATGATGATGAACTTAATAGATTTCTTCAGGTGGTAGATGAGTTTTCTGATATGCACGTTGACCAGCAAAATCTAAATGTAGAGGAATCCCAAAAGCCTAAGCTAAAACCAAAATTGGGTCAGCATGATATTGTTCGACTACCTAACAATTATATACCTCAGGGTTTGGTACCTCTCGAAAAGCTATTTGATCACAACGATGTCCCCTACAAGCCAGAAAAAAAGGAGAAAGAGCCTGTTGTTCATAAGCACAACATAGGGAGCGAAAGCCACCCTAAATTCATAAATCTGTCCTCTGAATTGACTGCTGATCATAAGTCTGAATATTGTAGCATTTTGAAAGAATTTTCTGATGTTTTTGCTTGGAAATATAGTGATCTGAAGACTTATGACCCTGATATCATTCAACATAAGATCCCTCTTGAAAAGGACACCATCCCTTTCAAAAAAAAGCTCAGACCTATCAGTCCACTTCTTTTGCCTGTGATTGAAAGAGAAATAAAAAAGCTTCTTGATGCTAAGATCATAATCCCTTTGAGATACTCTAAATGGATTGCAAATCTAGTAATAGTGAGAAATAAAAATGGTGAGGTCGGGTTATGCATGGACTTTAGAAACCTAAACAGATGCTCTAAGAAAGACAACTATCCCCTACCTAAAATGGAACATTTGCTGCAAAGAACTTCAGGGGCTACTGTTATGTCTTTCGTAGATGGTTTTTTCGGCTATAACCATATTTTTGTCCATCCTGATGACCAAGAGAAGACTGCGTTTACTACTCCTTGGGGTACCTTTATGTATGCCAAAATGCCATTCGGATTAATGAATGTCGGGGCCACATTTCAAAGGGCCATGGACATAGCTTTCGTGGGCGAGAAGGACAAGTTTGTCCTCATCTATCTTGATGACATCATAGTTTATTACAACAGTCATGAGGAGCATCTAAAGCATTTAAAAAGAGTGTTTCTAAAGTGCAGGCAGTTCAGAATCTCATTGAATCCCAAAAAGTCCCATTTTTCTCTCAGGAAAGGCAAGCTCTTAGGCCACATTGTCTTAGCAGAAGGCGTGAAAATTGATTCGGCTCAGGTGGAAGAAATTCAGAGGCTGTCCTTGCCAAGATCGAAAAAGGATATTCAATCCCTACTTGGTAAGATTAATTTTGTTAGAAGATTTGTTCCAAATTTCGTCGAGCTAGTAAAACACATAACATGTATGTTGAAAAATGGGTCTGAGATAAAATGGACAGACAATGCAAGGAATTCATTTCAAGATATCAAACAGGCTATCATGGAATCCCCGACTCTGATCAGTCCAGATTACAACAAGATTTTCTACATTTTTTCCTTTGCTTCTTATGACATAGTGGTAGAAGTTCTGCTTCAGAAAGATGATAACAATATGGATCACCTAGTTGCTTTCTTCAACAAAACACTCAGAGATGCTGAACTAAGGTATGATCGTATTGAAAAACAAGCCTATTCTCTCATAAAATCTTTAAAATCTTTCAGAATTTATATCCTCCACTCAAAAGTCATTGCATATGTTCCTTCACCCTCTGTGAAAGATATTTTGACTCGGCCTAATATTGACGGAAAGAGAGCTAAATGGATTTCAAAGTTGATCGAGTTCAACATTGAAGTGAAGCCCACCAAATTGGTAAAAGGTCAAGGCCTTGCTAAGATTTTAACGAAGGAAAACCATGAGCTACTGGACATAAATTTCATAGGGGAAAATTCAACAAATTTGCAGACGGAGGTGGCAGCAGAAGGGAAACATTACAATCAACATGTGGCAGAGCATTTGTCTTCTTTTGAATAGTACTCAGGTATTATACATTTTTTACAAAAACTAGAGGTTCCTCCTGAACTCAACATGACTCAAGCCTGAGCCCTTAAGCTCAGAGCCATCAAATTTTTCATTTACAATAATCTATTATATTGGAAAGACCCTGCTAGTTTACTACTCAGATGTTTAGACAAAGAAGAGTCAGTAGAAGTTATACATCAGTTTCATTCAATTGTTTGTGGAGGTCATCATTACTAGAAGACCACAGTTCATAAAATTCTAAGGGATGGATACTATTGGCCTTTTATTTTCTCAGATGTGTGTGCCTTCATCAAAGCTTGTGATAAATGTCAAAGATTCACAGGAAAACAACAACTAAAATCCTTTCCTCTGAGACCTATAGTAGTGAATGGCCCTTTTCAACAGTGGGGCTTAGATTTTATAGGTGAGATAAATCCTTCGTTTAGTGGTCAACATAAGTGGATCTTAGTAGCCACAGATTATTTTACAAAATGGATAGAGTCAATTCCCACCAGGAATGCCACTCACCGGGTTGTCATGAAGTTTCTTTATGAAAATATCTTGAGTAGATTCGGCTGTCCCAAAAGGCTGGTAACAGATAATGCAATAGTGTTCAAAGCAGAGGCATTGGTAGACATATGTGAATCAATGGGCATCTAGTTGGCACATTCGACCCCCTACTACCCTCAAGTTAATGGCTTGGCCGAATCATCCAATAAGAGCTTAATCAAAATCATAAGAAAACTGTTAGAGGAGAACAAAAAGAATTGGGATTCTAAACTAAAATTTTCTCTGTGGGCAGACAGAGTAACTATCAAAAAGTCCATAGGAACCTCTCCATTCAAATTGGTCTATGGGACTGATGCAATTTTTCCTGTTCAGTTAATTTTACTAGTGGCTAGATTCTTTCAGGAAGAGCAAACTGAGTCAAATGATATGGTAAGAAGAATGCTTGATTTGGTGGAACTGCAACAGGCTCGCGAACAGTTAGTGGACAGATCAGAGGATCATCAAAAGAAGATCAAAGATACTTTTGACAGAAAGGCAGAGGTGGATAATTTTTAGGTTGGTGACTGGGTTCTGAAATGGGACGCTCTCAGACAGGATAAAGGCAAACATAACAAGTTCGATTCTTTGTGGACCGACCCTTTCATGATAACTGAAGTACAACACAACAACACATTCATTCTGCATAATCTGGGAGGTGAAGAAATGTTCAGTGGCCCAGTCAACGGGTGATTTCTGAAACTCTATTTTGTCTAAGGCTGTGAAGCGTGACCATTGTAATTTTAGTTTTAGTCTTTATTTTTACAGAATAACTCCATTCCCAATGGAAACACTAGCAGATAGTTTTTAGTTTTCTTTTTCAGGAAAGGCGTTGGTTCTATTGTTCTTGAAGCCTCACAGGGAGGCGTTCATCCCCAATAGGAGCTAGTGTTATCTCCTTAAGTAAATTGGTGGAGATTTTTCTTTTTAGGTGATAGATTGTGGTCCAAAATTTATTTCTAAATTTTTGTAGGTAGGTTAGAGAGTCTATTTTCTGTCAATAAAATCAGAAAGAACTTTTGATTTGGTTTGGTCAAGCAAAAGACAAAATCTCAGGTTTCGGTGGTTTAGGCGAGCCTGAAACGCGCTCATTAACCACCGAAATCCTTCGTTCTCGGTAGTTAAGAGGGAAAAGCAAAATCTCAGTTAACTGTCGAAAAGATTTCAACGAGAAAAATGAAAAGCCCGCGCTTTCGCACGAGCCAGTTGTCAATTGGCGCAATCATGAAGACATAACCGCCGAAAGTCCATGGAGGTGGTAAGGTATGCATGTTCTTGTTGTATCTATCTGAAGATTGATACCCTGTTGTCCTTTTAACTGCATTTGTCATTTAAAAATTAAGGCTCGGCAAAGATAGAGAAACTCATGCGTGTTTCCCGACTAACAGAAATGATTAGTCACGTAGCTCCTCACTATCTCTAGTCACGAGGACATAGATCCATTATGACCCCGATTAATCTCTGATTTGATCTCCATTTATTAGCAATTTGAATTCGGGAGTCATTGTAACAGTCTTGAGCCCGTGATTTCATCAAGCAAACGCATATCCAGAGACCATAATCCCATTTTTTGTGGTGATTTTCGAGTGCAGTTCAAGTTCAACAGATCATTATCAAGCCAATTATCATACCAATCAAGCTAGGTCGAGTCATCAGGTAGTTCAAAGCCCATACTGTTTCAATTTAGTTGTACATCTCACTAAAACTCGAAATTTTTGGCATGTATTCAGTCAGTCTGTTGCCTAAATTCTGTTAGTGATTGAGCTTTGCGATCAGAACTTTGAGTCACCCTATCCCATTTGTATTTCTATGAGTCATACTCCCTATCACCCCAAATCATAGAGTCTTTGTCTCCCTGGCACGAAGTTTTTCCTAAATCGCAGGTACAGTCAACATTTACTAAATGCCGAAAGTAGGGCCAGTTCTAAGGGTTGAATTGGATGGAGTTTGGTACCTTGAGGCTCACCCTAAGGTGGCCAAGTTCTTCAAGCAAACTGGAGTCTATACGTATTGTGAAAAACTGGTAGATTTTCACCAACAGGTGTCCGAAACCTTTGCTAGTTCGTATGATGGAAGAAAAACAACAGTGGGAAAGGAGCAGTTTGTGGTTGATGAGGCAGCCATAGCTGAGTTCATTGGTCTACCCAGAACATGCGATTGTTGGTTCAAATCAACTGTACCTTCAAACATTGAATTTAGATCCTACCTACAGCCTCTGCACAAAGATCTTACATGGAAAAAAGACATACCAATGTCTTATCTGGAACCTAAATGGAAATCTCTCCTGAAGGCAATCTTTGTCTATATCACCTGTGAAGGTAGATACAACAGAGTCATGTTCTACCACTTCAAACTTTTAAATCACTTCACAGGGAGATCTCCCATTAATTTACCATTTTACTTGCACAAATCCCTCACAAAAATGGTTAGGCAAGTCAAGGCGAAGCCCTCTAAGGTGGCAAGTAGATTGTCTCATCAAGGAGTCATTGAAGAAAAGACAGGTAGATTGGAACTACTTGCTCTTATGGAATGAATTCCAGACTGATTGGCAACAGGAGGAGAAGGGTAAAAAAGCTACCACTAAGAGGACCATTACTCCTAAAAGCAGTCATAGAAAATGGAAGGGTATCTCACCACCAAGAGAACCGATAGAATCATCCTCTGTTAAAAGAAAAATAATCAAAAGAAAGTTATAGTTTGAGGGTGAGTAGACCAAGGACTCTGCTGAAGGAAGTAACCCTTTAAACTTACCATATAGTGACTCAGAGCCAGAACAAGAGTTAGCAGAGACACAAGGTGATGAAAAAGCTGGACAAGTTGCAGAAGATTGTCCCAACTTTCCCTCACCAACTTCCCCAGAGGCACACAGTCCACCATTGGAAAAATCTTCTTCAAGCAAGCCTAAAGCATCCAAGGCACGAAAAATCAATAAACTCCTGCAACAAGTCTATGAAATGGAAGTCTTAGAAAGAGTTATTAAAAAGGAAAATACAGACTTAATTGAAAGAAATGCAGAACTTTTTAACATGGACCAAAGCCTCAAAGAAAAGCATGACAAAATCAAAGACAAGAACAAGGTGTTGATAAGGGAGAACATGAAGTTGTATAGGCAGCTTAGAATTCTGAGGCTGAAATTAAAAGATCCTCAATCGCCAACACAGGAGAAAACAAGTTTGGAAACTCTAGCCAACTTAGCTACAACCATGGTAGATATACCACAGTCTTCCACACAACAAGTTGAAGTTCGAAGATCTTCACGAAGAGGAGCTGCATCGTCCAAAAGACCTTGAATACTCAACAAAGCATCAAGGTAATCGTTTTTGCAAATTTTGAAGTTTTTACAAAGATAAGTTTTCGGTGGTTTAGGCGAACAGGATGACTGTTCATTAACCACCGAAAGCAGAGATTTAGGTAGTTAGATCACCCAGAAGTCTTCTATGTTAACCACCGAAACCTGTAACTGGACAGAGGAAGCTAAATTTTGCACAGATCGAGGTTTTTCTTATCCAAATCATTTGAAAACACTCATGATGGATGGATGATGAATTATATATTCAGTTTCAAGATCCATTTTTGGTGCATAAGGATTAGAAAGGGTAGCCAAGTTGGTTTTGGCACCTATTTTGGTGGAAACAGATTGGATTTTTTTGCACATCTCAACAAATTCGAATTGTATCTCTTGGAAGAGTCATCACTCAGCCTTGGAAGACTATTCTACACTGCACAATGACTCTACAAGATATGAAGACCATGAAATGTGGGATTGACCTCATTTTGAGGATCATTCCTTATCTTTTGCAAACTAAATTTTGACTGTCTATCTTTAGCATATCTGATCCATGCTTTTAGGATCTCAAAACTACATTGTAAAGCTATAAATCTAAAGGTAGAAGATGAACTAAGGGTTCGATTTTGAGTTCTATATGCTACTGTTTTGTATGAAAGACACTTTCTTTAATATATCAGCCTGCAAGCTTCTTTCATTTGTTACTGTCAGACCTTCTTTCATCTTTGTCTATGCTTATGAGTGGAATTAGTTCTTTTGTTTATGTTTAATGATCCTATGGTAACTGTCATCTTACTTTTGATTGTTAAGCAAGAATCACAAACATCTTTTGCTAGTTTGTTGACCCATCATATATATGGTTTATGTATGTTTTGGTTAACTGATTAATTTTCTTATCCATTTGTTATACAAACCTATCTGACAATAGCTCTTGAAGGCCTTGTGTTGTATGAATATAACTAAGACTGTCTTGAGAATACAATCCAGAGGTTAAGATATTCATCTTGATGCAAACCCACACCTATTATTGAGAAAATAGTTTCTAAATAGATTAAGTTACCAGGCATCTCTGACTTACAGCCTAGGAGAGTTTCCTGGAGTGATAACAAGAATCATCTCTTTGATACCTTCTTCCAAGCTTCTATAAGAAAATTTGAGTGGATTGTTGCATGCGACTTCTTTTTCGGTTCCTCTTACCTTGAAAAAATTTATTTGAGTTGCACTTGTGATGAATTCTTGGCCACTGAAACCATGGCCTTCATGTTTAGGCCTCTTTTGAGCTACAATCGAATCATGGTCCCTTGTCCTTCCTTGCCTATCCCTTAGCCATCATAGACCATTTTCCTCATGAGCTTGGAACCAATGCCTCTAGTGTGCTTCTCAAAGTCACCAAGGGTGTTGGAAGGTGAGCTTACCATGTTTTCCTCTGTCATGATAATAGCTTCGGAAGTGGAAATGGAAGGAGATTTCTTGGTCTCTTGGACAACTGCTTCTAGCTTATTCAATTTCTCTTACTTCACTTCCAAGTCATGGTATAGGTGATCAGTGACCTTGGTGAATCTCTCCTCTTTCCAATTATCCATCTCAAAGAATTTCTCTCCCAACTACAAGAGCTTCAATCTGCTCATGTCTAATTATTCCTTCATGGCGTTGAAGGAGTAATGGCGTTTGGAAAGATATTTCTCTAGCTCATCTGCTCTCTGTCTCCAATACCGACTTTCTTCTTGGATATCTGTGTTGAAGTCTCTCAACTCTTCCAACTTATCCATGTTCAAATATTTTCCCATGGAAGCTTCGTCAAGGTCTTTGGTACACTTGCTTTGATACCTTATGAACTGTAAACAATAGGCCTATGACCTATCCACCTCAGCAACACAGATTTTATTGTGGAATAAAATTTTTATTTCTATCTTCATCTTCTTTGGCTGGTCATAATCCCTGTCATATGTCGGTAAATATCCCGTCAACTAGAAGAAGGACCAGTCAACCTCCCAATAGTCGGGTAAAAATCAATGACAGACAAGTCGAATGGGAGAAGGGAAATTTGGTTATCTACAAGTCCATTTGACCAAATAATAAACTCCTCAACCACCCACTAGTCGAGTCGGCCCAATGATTGTCTGTTCGAATGCTCTGATGGTTGGGTCGATTGAATGAAACCCCAATCAAATGATTTGATGGTCGAGTCGACCAAATGAAATCCCTGTCAAATTATTTGATAGTTGGGTCTGCCAAATGAAAGTTTGGTTGAATTATTTGATAGTTGGGTCGGCCAAATGGAACCCCGGTCGAATGCTTTGATGGCCAGGTTGGCCAAATGAAATCCCGACCGACTAAGTGAGGAGAATTGACCACAAGGTAAACCCAGTCGGAATGAGTCAACCAGTAATGGAGATAAATGATTAAAGGTGAATTTGTTCTTCAATAACAAAGGAAAAATATTGTGGCGCAATTTGGTGACCCCCAACAACTAAAAAAAATGTAGGGGCGATTTCAGTTCCCCACAAAAAATAAAAAAATACAAGGGACGAATTTAGATATTCAATAATGAAAAAAATTCCCATGGGTCTCTGAATTTTTCCAGGTAAGTATAGGTTCGCCCAGGCAGTAAATAAAACACCCAGGGGTCCGTAAATTCGCCCAGGTAAGTGTAAGTTTGCCCATGTATGTTTAAATTCACCCAGACAAATTTAAATTTGTTGAGGCAATGGGAGAACGCTTCAGACGAGTGCTACATGATAAAAAACGTCAACAAAGTGTGTACAACACATTGAAACTCATAAGAAATATACCCAAGAACATAATTCATTAACTCTCAGATATCATAAATTAAATGAGGTTTTTATTATGCTCGAGAGAAAATTACAAAGGGGTGAGTGATACACAGACTCTTTTTATTGTTACTCATTGATATTACAAAATTGCAGAGGCCAAAGCTCATGGATAACTTCGCCTAGAGTGAGAAAGCACATTAATTGCTTCGTCCACCCAACTTCAAGCAGATTGCTTTCTTCGAGCTCTAATTTCTATTACGATCATTCCCCATTTCTCCTTACATCTCCTCATCGATATCTTCTTCATTACAACCTTCATTTTTTTAATCAACTACCTTTAAAAGACCAACCATCAAAATGATTCGTTTCTAATTCTAATTTTTTCCAAAAAAACAAAATAAAATAAAAATAACATGTTTAAAATATATTAAAAAAAAGTAAACAACTAAATGCTTTTTACAAAGTTTTGAAAAAGATCCAATTCAAATCACATCAATTCAAATCACATGTACTACAAACAATATGAACATAATAGAATTATTTATCGCTACAATTTACATAGAGTATTATTTATTTAAATAAATCCTTTTTATTTTTCCATAAAAATAATATTGATGTTCTATTTTGAATGTAAATTTACAATTGTTCTCAAATTTTTATATAACCCCTTTTGATATAGATAATTTTTGTGTTACTTAAATAATCGTTCAATTACCTTTTTAAGGAAATTCTCATCATATATTTTGGTTTCAATGTATCTTCTCCTTAAATGGGATCTTACTTGTCTTTTGTAATAATTCTTGTATTAATTATTCATTGGAAAACCAATTACATGTTAATACAATAAAAAAAAATTGTTCCTTCCCTATTTAGAATTGTAAATGGATTCCTATCTTTGACATGTATCTAGACTCCAACCTTTTGTTTCTTTTCATTGTCATTGAATGTTGTAATTGTCCGTACTGATTAAAAAAATAAGTTAAAGATAAAGAAATATTAAAATTCTAATTAAAATATTAATGATGATTTTAAAATTTAAATGACTTTGAATGCTTTACAAAATATTACAAAGATGGTATTATTACAAAGATGACATTAGGTAGCATGCGCAAGATTACAGTTGAAGTTATGATACACATTTTGTTTTGTATGTTTTTTTCGAAATTAAATCATCCTCGTGGAAAGCATAACTTCTTTCCATAAGGTTTGGACATTAGAATTGACAACCCTCTTTAGAGTTAATATTTTTTCTTATATTAAAATGGATTTGGATTTTAAATAGAAATTTGAAAAATTTAAGATTTTGTTTGATTTTGATGTATTTAAAATATTTAAAATAAATTAAATAGAAAAAATAAATAAAATAAATTTGAATTGTATTTGATGTGTAATTTTTTCAATGTTTAATAATAATAATAATAATTTAATTTTAAAGTCATGGTCAAGCCAAATATTCTCTTTTGTTTTGAACTTGTGATTTTGGAAGAGGAAACACATATTTTTAACCATTAAACCCAAAAATTATTAATAACAAAAAAATTATTTCGATGTGGATGAAAAATAAAATATTTCGATATCTACTTTGAGTTATATATATATAAAGTAAAACAATTATTATTCCTTAGATGTGTAATGTTGGAAAACTAAGAGGGGGTGAATCACTATTATTACTTTATTACCACTTATTACCACAATGCGTATTCTTTAACTTATGAGTAATTGGTGAATCACTATTAATAATTTATTACCACTTATTACCACAATGTGTATTCTTTAACTTATGAGCAATATTCAACAGTTTAACATTAACATTAAATGTATCATCGATAGTATAAATCAACCATGAATAATAAGCAACCACAAATACACAGTACACCATAATTTTACGTGGAAACTCAATGCGAGAGAAAACCACAGAATGGTTTTCTTATATGTCAGAAGAAATACATTAATAGGAAGCACCAACTTCCTTATTTTCGAGCTACAACTGAGAGGAGGATCCAACCCCCTAGTTTTCAGGATCCAACTTGAAGGAATCTCGAACACCCTAATTCTCTGGCACAAACTGGAAGGAGGCTACAACTCCCTTTCCTTTCCCCATCCAACCACCCAAAAATATAAATGTAGACAACGGTCTATCCCTACCATTGAATCAATCAATCTGTTACTGATCTTTCACTGTCACTACAACAACCTGTCACTGTTGTTGTACTTCATCAATTGTTACCACTCAAACCCTTATGCCTCAAACCCTCATACCAAGATCCACAAGAATGTATTCCAAATAAAATACTCATGAAATGCTAAGAAATTTATGTTCTAGACTATTGAAAAATATAGACCCTAACATACACAATAAACCATACCTCTCAAACTGTAGCTGACCTAATGGATTTGATCTTCTGAACTTCAGTTTTCTCAACATATCCGCACCTTGTGCTCTATAAACTCACAGATGTCCGTGCTCTGTCCCATTATGGCTCACAGATGTTCACTCCCTACTTCCTCTGCAACCCGCAGATTTATTTGCTTCTTTATGCATCCAGGTTTTCCTTCACTGAGCCCTGTGTATGTATGTTCTTCTTTGATCTACAAATCATGGATGTCCATGCTCTCCTTCACTACAACTCGTGAATGTCCTCAATAAAACCCTATAAAAGTTAGATCAATTTCGTCCCTTCAGCTCCTGCAACTTATTTCTTAACTAAACTTCATTGCCTTAGACTCACTGCTTCAGATATGTCAATAGTACTTGCCCATAACACTTTACAACACATATATTCAATGTACTCAATAGGTGTAAATAAGATTATCTTGAAGTCTTATTTATACTTTTCAAGTGACTTCCTTTAGGGGCTATCTTGTAATTGTTTTACCCATTTTCCTTTTTTTAGGGATAACCCACACTCTCTTGTTGCAACCATTTTACCCTTAATTAAATTCTTGGTGCAAGTACTTTACCCTTAATAAATGACTTGTAACTTCTTGTTCACCTTCCAAGGGATTCTAGATCATTCTTCGGGGTCCTCCAACTTCACAAGGCCACAACTCCTCAATATTGACGAACCACTCGACATACCACATATCATCAGAAATGACACGATACAAATCATCCATCCATGAATGAGTTACCTGCATTTACTCTGTACTTTGCGTCCTTTTTTCGCGATCAAATATGGGTTCCATAACCATACCTTCAGGGCTTCTTGACTTCTTCAAGGGTTGACATCAATAAAAACCAATATTTCAAATATACCCCCCCTTTGGTATTGATAGAAACACTTTGATGATACATCTCAATACTAATGGCATCACAACACATATATGCATGCTTATGCTCCCCCTGTGACCACCACTCCCTCTGTGTTTTTACCTCTGATCTTTCTCTTCATTTCCCTGCATCTTCTCATTTTGTCCCCCTTTGGAATCAATGGAAAAGGGTAAATTTCTTTGGGGATATCCCCCCGGTATGAAATCACCTTGGGGATACTCCCCATGTATACACCCTTCTTTGGGTTGTTGCCCCTATCTACAAGATCCAGATCATTCTACTGAATTTTTCTCTTCGTGGTGCTTCCTCGTGTAAATCATTGACATATATGAAAAGCATTCAAGATTTCTTGACTCCAAGTCTTCATGAATTGTCATATTTATTTCTTCTCTCCCCCTATCTTGTTGTGGTTGTGCCTGATGTTGTGAAATTCATTGCAGGGAAGAATCTACTCCAAGTCTCTGTCGAAGATACTCAAAAATCTCCCTCGGAAGAGGTTTGGTGAAGATATATGCAATCTTCTCTTTTGTCTCAATGTACTCTAGCTTGATGTTCTTCTCTATAGCTTATTCTTGTAGAAAGTGGTACTTGATTGGAATGTGTTTCCTCTTGGAATGCATCACTGGATTCTTTTATATACCGATAGTACCCGTGTTATCAAAAAATATTAGAATGGGATCATCATAATCCACTTATATATCTTGCAAATTTTGTTTCATCCAGAGGACCTCAGTACAACACGCTATTGCTGCAACATATTATGCTTTTGTTGTAGACAATGATATTGATGACAGATTCCTTCTTAACCATGATACTAGACACTCACCCAAATAAAAAGTTGTTCCACTTGTACTTATTCTTTCGTCAATACCTCCAACCCAATCTACATCTATATAATAAACTAGAGATAATTCATTTTCTTGTGGATACCATAGCCCATAGCATTTTGTTCCTTTGATATATCTGAATATTCTCTTTACTCCCATAACATGTGTTTCCTTTGGTGTTGCTTGAAATTTTGTTACCTATCCAACTGTTTGCATCGCATCCAGTCTTGATGACATCACATAGAGTAAACTACCAATCATTTATCCGTAGATTCTTTGATATACATCCTTGGATTCATCTTCTTTGCTCAACTTGCGACTGGTTTTCATAGGAGTACTTACAAGATTACAATCTTCCATTCCAGACATTTTGAGCATTTATTTGATATACTTGGTCTGTGAAAAAAATATACTTGTATCACATTGATATATCTGAAGTCCCAAAAATAAAGTTAACTCACCAAGCAAAGACATTTTGAACTCATATTGCATGTCTTTAGAAAACTTCCGACTCATCCTGTCATCATCGCTTCCAAAAATAATGTCATCAATATAGACTTCAATTATTAATATGTTATCCTAATCTACCTTTATGTAGATATTATTGTGTGCATTGCTTATCCTTAACCCTTTCTATTATAAATACATGTCTAAACTTGAGTACCATGCTCTGTGGGCTTGCTTGAGACCATACAATTCTTTCTTCAACCTGCAAACATAATCTTCCCTTTCTGACAACTAAAATCCTTCTGGCTTCTCGGTGTAAAATTCTTCCTCTAACTCTCGATTTAGGAAATATGATTTCACATCCATATGATATACCTTGATATTATTCAAACACACATAAGAAAAGATTAATATAATTTATTCCATTCTGGAAATTGGGGAAAAAGTTTCTTTGAAGTCTATTCCCTCAATCTGGGCATATCCTTTTCATACTATCCTTTCTTTATTTCTGGTTACATGTCCATTCTCATTCATCTTGTTCTGAAATACCCATTTTGTGCCAATTACATTCTTGTCTTTCGATCTAGGAACTAGCTCCCATGAGTCATTCTTCTCTATTTGATCCCATTATTCATTCATAGCCTTGATCCAGTTTTCATCCATACTGGCCTCTTCAAAACTACTTGGTTTAACTATATATAACAATGCTAGGTGTTATTGTTATGGTGGAATTATTCTTCTTCGGGTCTCAACTCCTGCATATTTATTCCCAATAATCTATTATGGTGGATGATTTTTCTATACTCATTGGCTAGGTTTCTTAGGAGGTATCTGTTGCTCATATTCTTCTTGTTCTACATCTGGATTCTCTTCTTCTTTTGTCCCTTCTTCTACTTATTTTTCTTTTAGATCTTCCTCGTTATCCTGTTCTTCTGAATCTTTGCTTCCTTATTTGTTTTTTCATACATTTTGTTAGAAAAACAGGATCGCAGAGCAATAAAATAAAACAAATGTGGAAATAAAACATAGAATATACACAATACAATAGAGACACAGATATACGTGGTTCACCCAGTGTGGGCTATGTCCACCAGAGAAATTTCCAGATCCTTCCTTTATTATTATCCAATAACTGAAGGGATACAACCTACAACACACACGTTGTAACTTCCTCTTCTTTCTCTCACAATATCCTCTCTCATAATACAATATTTTCCATGATACATATCCGCAATAAATTTCCCTCATAAAAGAGGGTTGCCTTCTAGGGAAAAAAACCCTAACATAACTTCTATCGTTAGATATGCAACCTTATAATGAATGGTCCAAATTTACAATGAAATTATAGTATACATTTATGAGGCAATTTTTCCTTTGGGGTCTTCGCCCCCGAACCCTCATCGGGGACCCTCTTTCCCCTAGACTTCGCAAGCGGGGAATTCTCCCCCCCCGTACTTAGCCACATGGAGGAGTGTACATTTTTCCGGGGTATAAATTCTTCATGGGGTATAAACACTATTGAAGACAAAGGCCTCTGAATCAGGAAGATAATCAGGCTCCACAACCAAAACATTTGTCTCATCCATCATTACATTGATTCTTTCCACGATTCTGTTGAGTCTTGGATTGAAGCATTTATATGATTTTATTTTTCTTGAATACCCAAATAGTATTCCTTTTTCAACTCAGGAGTCAAATTTCCAAGCCTGCCATCTTATCTTTTGATATAACATTTTCTTCCAAATAATATGAAATTCTTCCCATTTGTCGGGCTTCCTTTCCATAACTCGTAGGGAGTCTTATCACCGTTACTTCTAAGAATTCCTATGTTTAGGATGTGAACTACTTTATGAACTGCTTGTGCCGAAAATATATCACTCAACTTGGGATATTTCAACACGGTTCTGGCCATTTCCTATATTTTTCTATTCTTTCTTTCGACCACTTCATTTTGTTGAGGTATCCTGGTTGCCGAGAAATTTCTCTTTATTCCATGTTCTCCATAGAAATTCATGAATTCCTTTGATGTGAACTCTTCTCCATTGTCTGATATTAAACACTTGATTTTCAAATCCATCTTGGTCTCAACCATCTCTTTGTATATCATGAAGTGTTCAAAAGCCTTTGACTTCTTCCCGAGAAATAAAACTACAGTCATACTTGTGTAGTCATCAACTAGTAGCATAAAGTATTGTTCATCATTTAATCCCTTTGTTATTGTAGGTCCCCATAGGTCAGTATGTACAATATCCAATGATTTTTTCGTGGAGTACTCTTTTGATTTGAGCTCGGGCATGGTTCTTTTTCCTTGTATACATTGCTCACATAGAGTATTTATTAGATTTGAAATATCATGCATTTATTTCATTGCTTTCTTTCTATTGATTTTCACTAGGTTATCAAAGTTGATGTGAACCATCCTTCTGTTCCAAAGAAACATTTTTCACTTCCAATATCACTCAGGACATATATGTTGTTTGGGGTTCTTTTAGTTGTAGCCACCAATTTTCCTGATCCTTATTTTCTTATCTCACATTTTTCCAAGTTAAACAAAATTTTGTCCTTGATCACACATTTGATTGACACTTAGAAAATTGTGCTTCATATATTTGACCAATAGAATATTTTTTGCCTTGGCATCTTTTCTCCCAATCTTGATTGTGCCTCCACGTATTATTCTGACCAAGTTCTTGTTTCCAAATGAAACTAATCCATGTTGTTCCTTCTTCAGAGTGAAAAACATTTTCTTGTCACCTATCATATTATTCGAAAAACCGTTGTCAACATACCACCAAATTTTCCTGTGTTGCACTTGTATAACAACCGAGCATTATTCAGTGTTGAATTGATCCTGCTTTCTTCTCCATATCCTTTGTGGTTCTTGTTTATGTTTGTTTCTATTCATATTTGGTTCCTTTAGAGGAACATGCAGTCTACAATCTTTGTCCATGTGTCCAAAATTGTTTCACTTGTAGCACTCTATTTCATTACTTATTGAACCAAAATTGTTGTTATTTTTGTTTAGTTCTTCATGTGAATTTCTAAGATAATTATTGTCTGAATAGCCTTCATAGTTGCTTTGGTTCTTTCCATAGGATTTATAGTTTGTAGCTTTGTGACCAAAATTGTTACAATAATAGAATAAACCAAGAAAAATAGTTTGATACCTTGATGTAGGGGATCTTATGAATGGTGTAGCTCTTTTGAATCCTTCTTCTTCTTTAGATGTTGCTAATTTTTGGTTTTGTGTTCTAAATCTTCTAGGTGGTTCAGTTCCTCTGTGATTTTCTTCTTGAGTACCTCTGACTATTTATGTATAGGTTCTTTGTCCTGCTTCATGTTTTGTTGTCTTGGAGCTTGAACCTTTCTCAGTCTGAATCTAGTTGTATCCTATCCCAAACCTGTCATAGTATGACCTTTAAGTGCTAATGATCTCATCCAATATTTTCATGCTATTATGTTGCATATATTTCTCCTGAAGATATTTTCTTAGGGTAGTTATTTCTTCTTCCAATATTACAATCATCTTCTAATCCGGATTTATGAGTGGAAAAAAATGAATAACAGACTGAATATAATAACACAGAGATATGGAGAACAACAACAAATATCCAGTGAATAATAACTTCTATTGAATAAATAAAATAGTTTGAAACTGTAAAATTGTAGAACTGAAAACAACTTGCTCGAATGGTGGTAGCTATCTTTGAGAAGATATGTGGCTATTACGTTCATCCTTTTAAGAAGAATGAATACAATGAGGCTCCAGAGTAATTTTTAAAATTACTAATGAATGCCAAAACCCTAGACATTTAAAAACCTAACACTAGGAGATGAAACACTAAAAGTTATGTGGCCTTGATGGGTAAGTTGGTACCTCAACTTCCCAGGGTCGTAAATTTTTCATACGACCTCAATTTTAGGCACGCGATAGCCTGTTTGAAAGGTATTTTCAAGAACTACACATTAAGATGTCAAAAGTTGACTTTGTCTACAATTTGACTATGACAAGACAGAAAAACATTGTTTAGGGCCCCAAAACGATCCTGGAAGTACAAAAAGATGTACTGATATGAAAACTTCCAAAATAATCCAGTTGGATTAGGTGGCCAACCACCAATATCCACATGGAAGCTGTGTAGGGATTAAAAAATCCCCAGAAGTGTACAACCCACAATTACAAAGAATTACAGCAGAACGTGTTGAACTAAAAACTGTCAATAGGAGCCAGTTGTAATAGGTGGGTGGCCACCAATATCCACCTGGATCAGTCCCCCCCCTTAGGAAGAAATGGTCTCCATTGCATTGAGTGCCCCCATCATGTGAGGAAATTTCTGTTGAATTTGACTCTCGGTGAGCCACTTGACTTGGTGCAGGAGCTTCTCTACCTTGACAACCGATAGAGCTAGATCCTCTATTGGAGAATTCCCTTTACCTGTGTGTCCATTATCTGATTAGTGGATTCCTATTCCATGCAGTAATAGTTGATCTATGTTGGTTTCAACTATTTTTCGATCTCCAAGGTGTCCAATAATGGTGGAAAATATGGCCAGAGGAGGTCCACATTGAACATTGGGTGCAATCCAAGGAAGGGGGGAGTGTTGAGATCAAAATAATTTTCACCCATAGCCTTGGTGATAGTGTAAGTCCCATAGTGAAGTGGATGGATCTTCCGATGGGGCATTGTAAGGATTTATTTATGCAAATGTAACCAAACCTTGTTTTCCACTTGAAACTTGTGTGATATCCTGTGTTAATCATGGCATTGCTTGTACTTAGCATTGGATTTCTACAAAATCTCATGGACATGTTGGTGGATGTGCTAAATCCACTCAATGAATCTGGTGTCTTTGTCGGCCTCAGACTGAACATGGGAAGAATATGTTTGTGTGGTTTCAAGAGGTAGTACAACATCAATATGGAACTGAAAGGGGCTATGGTCGGTGGAGTTATGGTGAGCCCTATTGTAGCTGTGTTGAACATAGGGAAGACTATAATCCCATGCACGTGGATTCTTAGAGTTATACGTGCATAGGATGTGCAAAAACATCCGGTTGACGACCTCTATTTTTCCATCTATTTGAAGGTGGAAGGTAATGGATTTAGTGAGCTTTGTGTCCAATAGTGACCAGACACTCGACCAAAATGTGCCGAGGAACTTGATGTCCCAATCGAAGAGGATGGTCAGTGGTATCCCAAAATGGACCCACACTCATTCAAAGAAGATCTTGGTAGTATATGCCACTGTGATTCTCTTCTTGTAGGCTGTGAGAATGGACATCTTTGAAAACCGATCAACCACCAAAAATACACAATCAATGCCTTGCTTGGTGGATGGAAGGCCAGACATGTAATCCATAGAGATGGATTCCTAGGGCCTCTCAAGAGTAGGAAGAGGGGTGTATAAACCTTACTTATTAATGGTTGGCTTGGAAATGACACATGTAATGAAAGATATGCTATACTTGATGACATCCTGTCGAAGTTTTGGCCAATAAAAATGTTTCTGTAGAACGACCACAGTTTTCTCTAGACCAAAATGTCCTGCCATCCGATTGTAGTGAGCCTCCCAAATCATATTTTCATGCTCTCTTGCAGGAACATAGAGATGGACCAGATGGCATAACAATCCATCCTGAATGTGAAAATTGGTGACATTCGTGCTTGTACCCAAGAGATGATAGGTGGTGGTGAAGCTAGGATATCGCTGATAATCTGGGGCCACTCAGATTCCTCATGCCCATAGGAATGGACCATGGTGGTGAGTGCAGCCACGGGAGGTCTACTGAGGCAGTCAGGGACATGATTTTTGCTCCCTGTCTTATAATTGATGTTGATATGGAACCATTGCATGTATGTGGACCACTTTTCATGGAAGTCATTTTTCAACTTCCCTTATGTATGTATGAACTACAGAGGCTTGTGATCAGTGTGGATTATTTTCTCCTTTCCCAGAATGCAATTTTTCCATTAACGACATGCTTGCACAAAGGAATACATTTCCTTGTCATATGTGGGATATTTCTGAATGGTATATGAGAGTGTCTCACTATGGTATTCTACTGGATGACCATGCTAAGTGAGGACTCGACCTACAACATATTCATATGAATCAGTCTCAATCTCGAATGGTTGTTCCAGATCGGGTAAGGAGAGTACTGGAGCTGAGCACAAGCGATGATTCAGATCATCAAATGCTCGTTGTTGTGCCTTCCCCCATGCGAAATTTTCCCTGCCACCTCCCTTGTTCACTTGGATGAGGGCCCATGAAATATGGGAGAATACCAACACGAACCATCGATAGAAGTTGGCAAGTCCCAGGAAGCTCCAAAGATGGCCAGTCATGGATCTTATCCAATATTTTTGTGTTATTATGTTGCATATATTTTTCCTGAAGATCTTTTCTTAGGGTAATTATTTCTTCTTCCAATCTTCCAATCATATTATGATCCAGATTTATGAACGGAAAGAAATGAATAACAAACTAAATATAATAACAAGGAGATACAAAGAACAACAACAGATATCTAGTGAACAAAAAGTTCTATTGAATAAATAAAATAGGATGAAATTGTAAAACAACAGAATTGAAAACAACTTGCTCGAATAGTGGTAGCTATATCTGAGAAGAGATGTGCCTGATACACGCATTTGTATATTAAGTAGAATGATTAAAATGAGGCTCTAGAGCCCTTTTTAACATTACTCATGAATTCCAAAACCCTTTAAATCGAAAAACCTAACCCTAGGAGATGAAACACCAAAAGTTATGTGGTCCCCGATGGGTAAGTTAGTACCTCAACATCCTAGGGTCGTAACTTTTGCATACGACATCCATTTTAGGCACGTGATAGCCCATTCGAAAGGTATTTTAAAGAAATACACATTATTTTGTTAGAAGCTGACTTCATCTAAAGTTTGACTGTGGCAAGCCAAAAATAAAACTGTTTAGGGCCCCAAAATGACCCTGGAAGTACAAAAAGATGTACTGACATGAAAACTTCCAAAATAATCCAGTTGGATTAGGTGGGTGGCCACCAATATCCGTTTGGAAGCTGTGTAGGGATTCAGATAGCCCCGAAAGTGTAGAACCCACAATTACAAATAATTACAGAAGAACGTGTTGAAATAAAAACTTATAGGAGGATCCAGTTGAATAGGTGGGTGGACACCAATATCCACCTGGATCATATTCTCTTTATCTTATAACTATTTTATGAGTTTTTCTTCAATCCTTTTGTGTTCTTCTACCTAGATCTTTAACTTCATGATTATCTGCTCGATTTCTTCTTAGTTGGAATTTTGAGATCCTTCTTTCTTCTTTAACTCTGCCTTGAGTGACTTGATTTTATTTCTTTCTTTCCCTAGAACTTATAAGGAATTGATTAATTCTTCTATTAGATCGACTTCACCTTCTTATCCGTAATCTTCATAATCATCTTCTAATTCCATGAAGATTACTCTTTCTAAATCATTGTCATTATCATCATTCTTGTATAATAAAGAGTTATATTCCTTTGAGTAGAAACACTTTTTGAAGAGTTTATTTTTTCTCGGTATCTTGTCTCCCTTTTGATTTTTATTTTTCTTATTAGAGTCTTCTTCTTCATTGCTACATTTTTTCTTAGCATAAGGACATTTAGAAGAAAAATTACCAATACCATCACAATTAAAACATTTCAATGGAAGCATACCTTTGTATTTTGCAGTTCCTCTTTTTAGCTTCCTTACGAAGTTTGCCACTTCTTCATCTTCCTCTAAATCATCATTGTAACTGCAATTTGGTTTTGAATTTTTCTTTTTTTGTTTCTTTGTCTTCTTAGATGCTTTTAACGTTGCTTCCTTCGTGACTGGGTTCTCTTATTCTATCCTCATTTCATAGGGTATGAATATTGCATGTTGCTCATCTATGCTCAAACTATCAAGATATGTTCTTTCTTCTATGGATTATATTTTAGGGTCAAATCTCATAGGTAGAGATCTTAGAACCTTTTGAACGATCACTAACTCATCAAATTCTTCTCCCAGTCCTCTAATAGTGTTCACTTTCGTCAACTCGTAGAAAGTACGTTGCAATATATTCATATTCCTTCATCTTCAGTTTCTCAAACTTGGCTCTAAGGGTTTGAATCTTAGCTCCCTCCCTTGACTTTGGTATCTCCTTCATAAATATTTTGAAGTTTATCCCAAATATCCTTTGTAGTCTTCCAATGCATAAATTTGACAAATACTGAATCATCC
>ML777739.1:2219-29129 GCA_009831015.1 Picea engelmannii
TGTGTTGTGTGTATAGGTTAATATCAAAATGGGTAGCTCTGGATCTAAGTCCCTCACAAGACGTCATTGTCCCTGGAAAATGAGAATCATGTGAGAATTAATTTGTTCTACAATAGAATAACGTAGATTATTGTTAGTGCTCTACTGGGATAACTGTGAATCTGTGTTTTTTCTTTGAGGATCACACACAATAACATCGAAGCCATGAACCATAGCCTTCATCAACATTTTAAATATCCTATATTTTATGATAGAACTTTATTTTTTTGGTTAATTGTGATTAATATTCATGAATATGATTTTTTAGTTAATTATGATTAATATTCATAATATAGATCATAAATTAATAACTTACACTATCTCCAAAAATGATGTCTAATATATTGCATTACGTAAACCACTGTATAGTTAAATAAAAGATACTACAATTTATGTTGCGAGATCCCTTGAATGGCAATAGATAAAGGTAAACCATTAGCACCTTGCTAGAAAGTGAAAAAGTGAAATTGTGTGGTGTGTTAGATTGTGACTTGAAGTTTACATCAATTTTTAGGCAAAGCTAAATTTCAATAAAAATTACAATCCAAAGACCATACAACTTAGAACGTTTTCAATATATGACCAAATTTTAATTGAGAAAGAAAAAAATATACGATCAAATTTTAATTGTGAAAGAAAAATAAAGCACTAATTTTTAAGTGCCCCAATGTTCTTGAATTTACAAAGTCCTGTAATCCCGAAAAATATTCCTTTCTTCAGGAGCGTCAAGGTCAACATATCTGCATCCACCGTATAATTAAATTTGTTTGATCAGACGCCTTTCATATATAACTATTACAGTGAAAATAATAGGACAGCAGTGAGGGGTGCTTTAAGAATATACCCCTGGCCAGGCCGACCATGACGATCTGGAAGAATTAATGGAGACTTGAGATTTGATTGGCCCATCACTTCCAACGTTATTTCAAATGAAGCACCAAGAAATGGCCCCAACGGTCTAAAAGATATTCATTACATGCAAAAAAGAACAAAAAAATGAACATCGTCAGTCTAGTAACCCAGCGAACCAGATTGATATATGAAGTTATTTCAAAATTCATTTTGCTGTAAATATATCACTTATCACTTGATAGAGAATAGACATGTTCAATGGAGTTTCTCCGTAACGACTATGCTAAAAACATACTTACCCACCTCCTACAATAGGCATCACCACAGCTGGAGGACCTGGCAGATCACTTTTCTGCAATAAATACATCCAATGTTCGTTATACATGCAGGGTATCTGAGCTTAAATATTTTATATACATTTCAGGACGTATCTTTTCTGGATTATTTTATGTAATGATGCAGGCAATACCCATACCTGCTCTGGATAAGGTGCATTTCGATCTCTGTAATAAAGGATACCATAAAATTGTAAATTAGAGACCTCAAAGTGTAATCAAATAAAACTATGGTTTGTTTTGACAAGGCTTTAGTTTTGTAATACAATTAATGCTTACCTCATGTAGCTGTGAAAATACACTGCATCACTGGCTTTTTCTGTCAGTTCTCGGACAATCTCTGGGTGTTTTCCCTTCAAGTGTTTTTTTGCAAAGTTACGTGCTTTAAAACCCTTGGCGCAGCCCTCGGATTTACAGTTATATTTCGTTCCATATTTCTCGGAAGGAACAGTCTCGACATAATTCCAATTTAAATAATCCGATACAGCGGCCTCCAACATTTCCTTACTTTGTTGAATGCAAGTTTCACGTGAAGGGTCGTAGATGTCTCTCATCCTGAACAATAGATAAAATATGCACATATGAGATTGGCAGAAATATAAAGAACTATCAGAAAATCATCCCCACACACATGCATATTTATTAGTTTTTTGACAAATTTGCATGTGATAATCTTAAGAACATAGTCAGAAGCAAAATTCAGAGAAATTGGCAGCTTTAATCGAAATACCAACGACTTCAGTAAGGTAGCAAAACCAATTCCTCACCAATCATAAGCACTGTGTTCCTCAAAAAATTGAAGCTTTTTCATGTTTATATTAGCTTGTCTATATTCTTCAGCCTCATACCTAGCCGTCAAAACCACATGAGAGAAGTACAGTTACATTAATGCAGTGATAGAATTTAACATATGAGGAAGAAATGAATATGGAAAAAAAAATTCAAGATAATTACATATTTGGGTCTGGTGGAGGATCCAGATCTGGAATTGAACGTGGAGAACGATGCCGAGGTGTAGAATTGTAATAAGTATGCCGTGATCTGCGACTCCTCTTGTGGCTCAAGTTGTATCTCTGATCGTCGTCGTCGTAACCAAGAGATCTCCTCCTACTGTGAGACAATTGGGTGGTATGTGGGGGACTAACACTACGTCTGCGTTTTCGCATCATTGTCGCCGACTCATCTCTTGAACGCCTTTGTCGCGGTTCCGACCGGGAGACGTAGGTGTGGTCTACAGCCATCCCTACTTGAGTGTCTCAAGGTAGTCCTTACTTCACAACAAATATCAAATGCAACGCAAAGCAATATCGTGTATATACCTAAGTAAAGAAGTGTGTATATACTTATATTGTGTATGTTCCACAATAATTACGCAAGGCAGACGTCGGTCACGCAAACCCATAGGGGTATATATGAATACACACCTTTTCGATACATAGAGGACTAGGGTTCAAAGATGAATCGGAAAGGTAAGTCATCGTCGGGGTCATTATTACGTTGAAAGGCGTACACCTATTGACAATGAACAGATTTAATAGGGGTTTAGTGCTTAATAAGTTTTTTATGGACATGATTAAATATGGGTGGAATATTCTTAGTAGTCACACAAAATAAATGGCTGTGATTTCAATCATTAACTTCCTAGCTATTATAAAGACATCCGTTTATGTGTTTACTTTTTTACATTTACCTAATCATATTTAAAAATTACTTTGATAGCTAACTGATTGCCATGTAAGTGATTAACATAAATTAAAATATTAACACTAGATAAATGAAGCTCAACCGTTTATTTGTTAATCAATAATAGAATTTAATATATTCTTTTAGGGATTATTTTCATCTTATCCACCTTTCGACCTTGATCACCCAAAATTATGTGGTTGTGCTAGTCCTTAATTTAACATAAACCATCCAGCCCCCCACCCCCACTATCGGTAACATAACATAAGTAGGAGGATAAAAATGATTTCTCCGAACCATTATAGCTAAATCTAATTGTTAAATTCGAGGCATAGTTTGTTACATAAAGAAAATTTATATGAAAATATATTATTTCATGCATATTAATTATTTTTTTTCTCAAAACATAACATGGGAAACCCTACTAATTATAATTATCGGCCTAATATATTATTTCATGCATATTAATTATTATTTTTCTCAAAACATAACATGAGAAACCCTACTAATTATCGGCCTAACCAGGTGCAAATTGTCCCTACATTAGTTTAGAACAAGATATTTATATGCTTAGAAATGAAGGTAGTATACTCTTGCTAGGAGACTTTAATATTAGAACTACAACTAATCCAACTATTTTCTAAAGCAATGATTTGAACCCTAATCCTCTATGGCTAGGTGAGGAGCTTCTTTTAGCTAATAGATGCAAAAGAAAGTATGAAGACCTTACTAAGATTTTTTGGTACCAAGCTAATCAAGCTTTGCAGTTATGTAAATCCAATAATTTTCAATGGTCTAGTGCAGTGGTAGAAATCTAACCAAATGACTTGTATTCATGGGGTGGGTAGCACTGTTTTGGATTATGTGATATCTTATATCCCCTTATACAAAAAAATAGTAAATTTTGATCTTTTAAATGCTCATGAACCAAAGGAGAAAATTCTGATAACCAAAGGCACTTTTTTTTTAGCCAAAATAGTCTTGATCTTTTCTTTAAGGATTTAAATAATGAATTGAATCTCTTATCTTATAATAACAATATTAAGTACCTCTATCATAATTTTCCTACAACGCTTTATATAATTCCATTAACGAGTTCTCTATTAAGGTGTTCTTTAAAAAGAAACTTAAAACAACCAACCCTTAGTATGATAACATGCGTAAAATCATTAGAAAATCCATTAGCCATGCTTCTAATGATCCTACCAACAATCCCAAATCTGTGTAACTATGGAAGATCCTACTACTGTCACCTTAGTAAGAATTTCCATCATGTTAGTGACGGAGGAGGTCTAGCACAATAAATGCTTCCCTAGTTTCCTCAAGGGATCAAAGTAGCAAGTATAGTAGCCAAGTCTATCACACCCTCTCTTCATCACCTAAAGATTGATTTAGGTCAAAGTAATGAAAGTGATATGTAACGTACCCAACCCCCAACTAGGTCATGTCATTGTTAAAACGACTCACTAAAATTCCTCATACTATATCTAAATGCATAAATTAACACATATCATGAAATCCAAGTTCATTTGGTTGTCCATACTCTATAAAAAACATATATATGATTAATCTTACTATGCACATCAACAATTAAATACATACATGAACATTCAACCATAAAATAGGGACATGAATTAGTAAGCAACATTAACCAAATACAACTCAGAGTAAAATGCACTCTAATTATATATCAACATTTAACACATCAATAGAATGGATAAAAAAACTTATCTTAAAAATATATGAAACTCGTTGTAGCGGACAAATGTTCCTCCCAACCATAGTGTTGGTGTTCTAGTTCTCAATAGCAAGAAACCCCCGAGCAAGAGCTACACATCCACAAGAGATGAAGGTCCTTAAAACTAGCTAATGTCCCCTTTTTCAGTAATTAAACTCTCAGCTAATTCCAATCCACCATCACATTTCCTCTTGTCACACACCCACTATGATGACTAAAATTTTCTTTTTTGTCTTTTCTTCGAGGGACAGAATCCATGAATTTCTACGGGGCCTAATGCATACCATCCCTTCCCTTATCCTCCTCCAAGCAACCACAACCTAGCCTTAGCGCAAGCGCCTTTCACAACTTGCGAGTTGGAGAGTCAAGGCTCTTGATTCCTCTTTCTCCAAATGTCGATACCTGAAATGCGATAGGGGTATGGCTCCCTCCTCACTAGAACCTACTACATATAACCGTAGGCTAGGCTAAACACTAGCACTACTCGCATATCGTGATTTTGCGAGTTGGAGTGTTGAGCCCTCGTACTCCTCATTTTTGAATCCCTGAAACATGATAAGTCAACAATGGGTTGACTCTTTCCCAGGCAACATGTGTCCATCACTTGTCACTCGCTTCCAGCTTTCTCTGGGCACTTGTTGTTATGCCACCTATCAACCATGTGGTCCCCACCTAAAGGATGTGCCACGTGTTTGCACGAGCCCTCGATGCTCGACACTTTGCGATTTCTGCAGTTGAAAATAAATTCTTTCAACCTTTGAACGCTCGATACGCAATACCACGTAGAGGTTATGATCCAACGGTTCTCCGGTGGCTTGGATCCAACGACCACGATCACCTCGCAATTTCATGAATCATGTGTTCGTGCAATCCTACCCTTGACCACTCCAAGTTGCGACTCAGCGAAATGCTACCCGACTACCACGTGTCCTGTGCCGATGGACGGTTCCGAATACTTCGGGACTTTCAAGATGTTGTCGAGTCCACTCTCCTGCCTATCCAAAGGTTAAGATCGATTGTCAATAGAGCTCCGACAGATCCTTGTATCTACGGTCCTAGATCCCATCGCTACTTGTGAAGGTTGAAAGGGTCGAGATGTTAACACCTGTGCTCCTCCTCTAGATTCATCGGCCTTGATAGATCTGGGGTATTTTCGAAAGGATTCTGACCATTCATCTACCAAATGATGGGGTATTCTCTTTCGATAATTGGACTCGCTATCCTTTCTGAGCTTGAATCACGAAATTCAACCTCTCGAATCTTCAAACTCCCATGACTCCGAGACCTTAGAGAGATACTCTTTCTTGCATAAGGTTTCTAGACCCAGATCACATGAACCTTTAGATGGTTCTTGGGAAATTGTCCCTGATCTTAGTAGAGTCTCTGGGTAAAGTTTCAGAATGGTTCCAAGGTTTATGCGGTAATTATCGAGGAAGAGTACTCTCGAGGAGCCTTCCCAGAATATTACGAGAATCAAGCAAACAAGACGATTCTTGGTGGAGTGAACTCATGCCCCAGACTTAATAATTTGTACAGAAACCAACTATGGAATGTAAGTATACACATGCATCCATTATTTCCAGTCTAAAACACTAGGAAATCATTCCACAAAGAAATCATTATAGGCATATAAACATGAGCATGTATTCATGATATTCAATTCAAAATACAAGGCATAAAACACTTATCAGATCCACTAGGTGTGATGCAACTACTGAGAGGGGTGCTCGTTTCCACCCAACAGTAGGCTCGGTTACTCCAAATGGATTTACCACTAGCCACCCCCGAGCTAGACCACGATGCTTTGAGATTCATTCTCCTACTTCCATCTCAACGGATGTAAAGGATGAAGGTTACTCGCCTTCTCCTGATACAAAAAAAAATACAGGACGAAGGTTACTCTCCTTCTACTATGTTTATAACTTCCTATGTTTCCATAGTTTCTCCAGTTCTCTTATGTGATCTTTCTCTCTCTCTCTCTCTCTCTCTCTCTCTCTCTCTCTCTCTCTCTCTCTCTCTCTCTCTACTCTTTACCACACTTACTCTCTTGTATTTTTCTCTACAAGATTGTGTGTGGCGTGAATTTCCCCGTCCATGGTCAGGTCTAACAGCTTTTACGGATGGCTGATTCACCCCCATCCTCTCATTAACTCTTGAGGAGCCTCCCCACCTACCAATCTGATGGGAAATCCATTCCAGGGTTAGAGAGTTGCTTTGGTCTTTGAGCAAGTAAAAACCAGTATGGTACTGGCTCGGTGGAAGTTAATCCAACCATTCCAGGTCCCTTTCACCACCTCTCATTATCCATTGTGGTCACTTTTAGCACATCCCCTTACCAGCAGTCATGCAACACATATTCATAACATAATTTACATTCATCGAATTTTTATACAAGTGTTTGTCAAATCAAACATTCACATCTTTGAGTTTGTTATAGTTCTTGGCCAATATAGTTATTTTTACAGACTGGGGGAAAAAGGGTGTTACAATTCCCTCCCCCTTAAAGGAACATCATCCTCGATGTTCTATCTATTAATATGATGTGTATGTACATAAGTAAACAAAATCGGATATGCCCATTTCATGGCATCTTCCATTTCTCATGTAGCCTCATCTGGGCCAAAATGTTTCCACTGCACCTTGACCTGTGCAATGGTTCAATTTCTGAGTGGGGTTTCCTTTCTATCCATCATGCATTGAGGTTCTGGTAGGAATTCTCCCTCCGGTTCCACCTGGATCACAGACCATTCAATTATATGATTAGAATCGTGTACATATTTCTTCAATAATGAAACATACAAAACATTATGTGCTTTTACTGTGGGAGGAATTACTAGCCTATACGCTACAGGTCCCACTCTATCTAGAACTTCAAAGGGTCCACAATACCGAGGTGCCAACTTGGAACAAGCTCCCATCCTCAAAGAACTCTTCCTGGGCCTAACTCTAAGATATACGTGGTCTCTCGTCTTTAATTCTCTTGGAGGTCTCTTTCGGTCGGCGTAAAGTTTCTATCTGTTCTAAGCGACCTTTAGATTTTGTTTTATCTAAATCACTTGTTGTTCCATTTCTTTCAACATGTCCGGTCCAATAGTAATTTTGTTTATGGGATTACTCCAACTAACTAGAGTGTTGCACAGCCTGCCATAGAGGACTTCAAAAGGACTTGTCTTTAGGGATTCTTGGTAGTCGTTGTTGTAGGCTAATTCCACCAGTGGCGGGTAATCTTCCCACTTTTTGGGTTGATGCATTAAATGCATTGTTAGCATGTCTTCTAATATTTGGTTCACTCTTTCCATCTGTCCATTGGTTTGAGGATGATAGGCTGTTCTAAACAATAATTTGGTCTCCAGACCAACCATTAAGGATTTCCAAAAGTTGGAAGTAAATTTCATGTCTCTGTCAGACACGATCTCTTTAGGCATACCATGTAGTATGAATATATCCTTCATGAATACGTTGGCAATGTATATTGCCTTGCAAGTCAACTTTATGGGGATAAAATGAGCAAACTTGCTCAATTTATCCACCACTACCATGATGGCATCATTCTGTTTGGTCAAGGTTGGTAATCTGGTGATGAAATCCATGGAGATGGTTTCCCATTTCCATTCCAGGATTGGTAGGGGTTGTAATAATCCTGCTAGGTGTCGGTGTTCGGCTTTAACCTATTGGCATTCTATGCATTTGGCTAAGTACTCAACTATGTCTTTCTTCAATCCAGGCCAATATAATTTTTTCCTGGTGGCTTTGATCATTTTCTGGTATCCTGGATGACCAGTATATGGTTTTTTATGTAGTTCATCCATTATGAACCTCTTCAAGTCATCACAATCTAGAATATACAATTTATTTTTGTAAGTTAGCATACCTCCATCTATCATCTGGTAGCCTTCATAATTTATCCATGTGGGTTCTTGCTCCAAGTATAAGGTCACAGTCTGGAAGAGTGTGTCTGTTTCTTGTGCATTCCTGACTCTTTCCTTGACATTCGTCTCGTAGGTGCTCATCACTGTCAGGTGAATTGTTTTCATACTTTTGCTAAGGGCATCAACCACCTTATTTTCCTTTCCTTTAATATGTTTGATTTCAAAATCAAACTCACTAAGGAAGGCCATCCACCTAGCTTGTCTACCATTGAGCTTTGGTTGGTCAAAAAGATATCGCAATCCAGAGTGGTCTATCATAAGTACAAATTTCCTTCCTAAGAAGTAATGCCTCCACATTTTTAAGGTGTGCACTATGGTGGCTAGTTCTAGATCATGGATCACATAGTTGACTTCGTGCTCATTCAATTTTTGGGATTCATAGAAGACTACACTTCCTCCTTGCATAAGGACTCCTTCGAGCCCTTCCTTGCAGGCATATGTGCACATGAGGAAGTCAGCTTCGAGATCGACGATCTTCAACACGAGTGCGTGGGTCAGTATATGTTTTAGGGATTGAAATATTTTTTCACATTCTTGTGTCCACGTGAATTTAGCTCCTTTCTTCTTGAGGGCAGTGATTGGACAACCAATCTTGAAGAATCCTTTTATAAATCTTCTATAGTATCCTGCTAAGCCCATAAAGGATCTGATATCTGAAACGTCCTTTGGGGTAGGCCATTCCATGATAGACTTGATATTGTTAGGGTCTACTGCTACTCCTTCTTTAGATATCATATGGCCCAAGTAATGTATTTGCTTTTGGAAAAATTCGCACTTGCTAAATTTGGCATAGAGATAATTTCTCTTAACACTTGAAGAACAAGTCTAAGATGTTCCTCATGTTCCTCTCTATTCTTGGAGTAAATTAATATATCGTCAATAAAAACTAGTACAAATTTGTCTAGGAATTTGCTGAGCACATTGTTCATCAAGCACATAAAAGTGGTAGGAGCATTGGTTAATCCAAATGGTACTACCAGAAACTCATAGTGACCATATCTTGTCCTGAAGGAAGTTTTGTGGATATCTTAACCCTTGATTTAGACTTGATGGTATCCAAATCTTAAGTCAATCTTTGAGAAGATGGAAGCACGTCCCAATTGATCGAATAGGTCATCGATCCTTTGTAAGGGGTACTTGATCTTTATGGTTACCTTATTGAGTTGTCTATAATCTATGCATAGTCGGAGGGTACCGTCTTTCTTTTTCACAAACAGGACTGGTTCTCCCCATGGAGACATGATAGGTTGGATATACCCATTGTCCATCATTTCTTTTAGTTTTAATTTAAGCTCAACTAGTGCTCATCCTGTAGGGTGTCCTAGACATTGGAACCACTCCTGGTGCAACTTCTATTGAGAATTCAATGTCCCATCTCGGAGGTAGACCCAACACCTCTTCTGGAAATACATCTCTATATTCTCTTAGTGTGGGGTGGTCTTCAAGGCTTGGTTTGTCATATTCAATTGATTCCAACACCTGTATCGCATATAGTGGACATCCCTTTCTGCAATACTTTCTCATTTGAAGGGTTGATATTCGTCTCACTGAGACAGGTTTTTGGATCTCTTGAAGGGTTATCCTTCTTCCTTCTTCACTTACACATTCTAAGGTTTTATGGTAATAGTCCAGTCTGGCTTTATATGTGGCTAGCCAGTCCATACCAATCAATAGGTCATACGATCCTAGGGATAGTATGTTAAGGGTTTCTTGGGTGGGGAATTCACCCATAGTGAATTGGCAAGTTGGTATGACCTCTGCTACCTTTCTTTTGGTGCCAGTGGTTAATTGTACCAACCATGGCTTGGCATGTTTATGTGGCTGTAATTTACACTTATCAATAGCCTTAGGAGCTATATAACTCAAATTTGAACCAGGGTCAATTAGAATAGACACTCGATGGTTGGTGATCATACATTCCATCTCCACCACTGAAGCTTGGTGGTCAGCTTGTTCATTATCCAAGGATGCATAAATTTGCGCCACACTCCTTGCCACGTCATTGATGGTGGTAGCTTCTTGAACGTTGTAAATTCTCCGACTGTTCTGTTGTCGGTGCAGGCAGTCCCTCATTAGATGTTCTTCTCCACAACCCCAACATTTCAAGGGTTCTCTCTTTGGGTTATAAATATTTCCTAGGGTAGATCTAGAAGGTTTATTTCCTCTCTGGGAGGGAAAATTCTACCGAGGTACACTTCGGGTTGGGAAGCTCATCCTTGAGTCCTTTTTATAGTTTTTAAATATTAGGGATTTAAACCCCTTTTTCTGGAATCCTGAACTATTCTTTTGCTTCCAGCCTTCGTGAGGTTCTGTCTGATGCCCAAGATGTTCATAATAATATCTTTCCTTTCAGATAGTGTCTTCTAGGGTCTTTGGCTCATCAAACTCAATCCTGTTATGATAGTCCTTAGGTAGTACATTGATGAATCATTGCACCTTTTCCTTTTATGTTTTTATATAGCGTACGTACCTCAAGAACTCGAGGATTCTGCTGACATAGTCCTCTATGGTGAGTTGCCCTAGATTGAGTTCATAGAATTCTTTAGTCTTTTCGTCGAAACACTTTTTCGACAGATACTTCTTCCTGAAGTATTTCTCAAACCGTTCACAAGATAGATCCTCTTTGTGAATCTCTTTTACATTCTTAAGGTCTTCCCACCAAATGGAAGCCTTTCCATTCATGTCGAAAGTGGCTACTCGAGCCTTCAAGTTTTCTGAGAAGTCTTGGACTCTGAAATACTTCTTTAGTCCAAGAAGCCAGGCCTCTGCTTCCTCCCCCTTCTTTATTTCACTGTCGAAAGAGGGTGGTTTGGCATTCTTGAATTCTTTGAGATTATGACTTTTGGAATGCTTTCACTTCTTTCGTTTTCTTCGAGAATAAGAACTAGTTATGTTACTAGAAGATCCCTCCGAGTCGTCAGTTTCCTTTCCAGAGGAATTATCCGATGCTTGTCCCTTATCTCTGGGGTGGAACTTTCTCGAGCTTCTCTTCCCAGTGTGGCCACTTAAAAGACCATGCTTATGTATCTCAGGTGGACTTTGAATTTTTTTTGTCTTTTGTTGGTCCACGTGACTAGTGTCAGGTCCATGCTGCAATTGTCTTTTTATGTCGGATAAACTCTGTAGCAAGACTACATTAATTTCCATTTTCTTCTCTTACTCTTTTATCAACCTCTCGTTTTCAGCCTTGCAACTCTATAGTTCGACCATGAGGCTTCTCATAGTCGCAGCTAGATCTGGAGGGGTCTCTACCGCTCTCCTTTCGTCAGAATATTCGTCTCTATTGTGGGAGCCATCCCCCACTTTGTGGTGTGTCACCATTCTATGCGTTTGCAGTTCCCCACAGTTGATCGTTCGCTTGTGTGCAGGAAAAACACTTGTTGTTAGTCAATATTTATATTCATTTATAACCAACACATAATTCATATTTTTCAAATGGATACACACAATAGGAATTTTCATTCTTAACTTCGACTTTTGATAAAGGGGGTTAAGATAGAGGGTTACTCCTTTTAAGAGTACTTCAAATGGATTTTTTGTGTAAATCGTTCATGAGCCCAGGCAGGCCAAGTGTTATAACCATGCTCTGATACCAATTTGTCACACACCCACTACGGTGACTAAATTTTTTTTTTTTTGTCTTTTCTTTGAGGGACAGAATCCATGAATTTCTATGGGGCCTAATGAAAACCATCCCTTCCCTTAAACTCCTCCAAATGACCACAACTTGGCCTTAGTGCAAGCATCGTTCGCAACTCACGAGTTGGAGAGTCAAGGCTCTTGATTCCTCTTTCTTCAAACGTCGATACCCGAAATGCGATACGGGTATGGCTCCCTCCTCACTAGTGCCTAGTACATATAACCATAGTCTAGGCTAAACACTAGCACTACTTGCATCTCACGAATTCATGAGTTGGAGTGTTGAGCCCTCGTAATCCTCCTTTGCGAATCCCTAAAACATGATAAGTCAACAATGGGTTGACTCTTTCCCAGGCGACATGTGTCCACCACCTGTCACCCACTTTTACCTTTCTCTAGGTGCTTGTTGTTACAACACCTGTCAACCACGCGGTCCCCACCTAACAGATGTGCCACATGCTCACATGAGCCCTTGATGCTTGGCACTTCGCAACTTCTGTAGTTGAAAAGAAATTCTTTCAACCTTTGAACCCTCGATACGCGATACCACATGGAGGTTTTCATCCAATGGTTCTCCCATGGCCTGGATCCAACGACCATGATCACGTTGCGATTTTTCCAATCATTAGTTCATGTAGTCCTACCCTTGACCACTCCAAGTCACGAGTCAACGAAACACTACCCGACTGCCACGTGTCCTACATCGATGGATAGTTTCGAATACTTTGGGACTTTCAGGACATTGTCGATTCCACTCTCCTACCTATGTAAAGGTTAAGATCAACGGTCAATAGAGCTCCGACAAATCCTTGGATCTACTATCCTGGATCCCATCGCTACTTGCGAAGGCTAAAGGGTTCGAGGTGTTAACTCCTATGCTCCTCCTCTAGATCCATCGGTCTTGACAGATCTGGGTTATTTCCGAAAGGATTCTGACCATTCGACTACCAAACAATGGGTTATTCTCTTTGGATAATTGGACTCACTATCCTTTCTGAGCTTGAATCATGAAATTCAACCTCTCTAAGCTTCAAACTCCCACGACTCTGAGACCTTAGAGAGCTAGTCTTTCTTGCATAAGGTTTCTAGACCTAGATCAACGAGCCTTCAAATGGTTCTTGGGAAATTGTCCCTGATCTTAGTTGAGTCTCTGGGTAAAGGTTCAGTATGGTTCAAAGGTTTATGGGGTAATTCCCGGGGAAGAGTACTCTCGAGGAGCCTGTTAGCACTTGGTAAATTTCCTAGAGGTTGAAAAAGAATAAATCTACAATGGTAACTTTATCCAACCACTTTTAAAGCTGGGATCTATCCCTCTAGCTTCAGAGAGGGATCTCTCTATAAGATTTAGCTATGTTTCCAATTTAAGATATTAGGCTAGGTAAAGAAGTCTGTAGGTTTTGTTATCAAAGTGTTTTTGAATTGGTTGAAACAGTCTACACATCCATTGGGCTATGGGGTCTGTGTTTAAATAAATATGAAATACCACCAGAAACGTGAAGGAAGACTTCCACAGGGTGAGATAATATACTCACTGGATCTTTTAATAGCTTAAATGATGGACAGAAGAAAAGATGAGAAAGATAAATTCAACTAAGAAGCAGTTAAGAATTTCTTAATCGAAAACATCAAAAGACAAACACTAAAATATTTAAAGTTGGAAACAGGGTATCCAAGATAAATCCTGCAACATACGTTACTCTTAAAGATTAGTTTCAGAAAACAATATGATCACAAAGAAGGAATAACATTCAACTTAGAAAATAAACATCACCAGTGAATACACGCAATAATCCTGTAAAAGTGCCTCCTTTTTATTAATGGCAGATCTCTTCAAAAAATGTTACAGTCTGATAGCGTCAGGGTGTGAAGATCAACAACGCTCAATACTTTGAAAGGTGAAATATTTATAATACAAATTACAAACGTTCCCGTCATAACTGATCAGGACATGCAAATTCTATTTTTAGCCTAACTAATTTAACTAATCAAACTGCTTGATGACTTGGTGCAATTGCACGCGGAATTTCTGGGTAGACCGATGATGAATCCTTTGCACGACCTCATCTGACTGGATAGGTGACTGGACCTGGACAACTCATCTGCTAATCGAGCAGATCACAGAGTTCCTCTCATTTGAGATGACTAGGCAAGGTGACTTTGAGCAACCTCCGATACACTTTGTCCATTTCCATATACTTTGCGAATGTAGGCTTAGTGAGGAATATGTATCGAATCTCGTGTTGGATACTGATGTCCAACTTAAGAGAATCCAGGAATGCTTTGCCAGTGATGCTCCCTTGTATGCCAACAAACTTTGAACTGTCCTTAGACACTTCAATCAATCTCTTCTTCTAATCTGGAAGAGTGATCAGTTTACCATTAATAACCTTCAGACCAGGTAGGCCTTTCTTTTGGAGAGCATCAATCTTATTGAAGAACTTTTGTACCCCCTGGTCCATGACCTGAACCTTTTCTTCGAGTTGCAGCATTAATCATGTCTTGGTCAAAACCCTTTTTACCTCAAGGATGGTCTCTGTTCTGTCTTCTATCTTCAACTCTTCTAGCTCTTCTCTAGTCTTAGAATTGAGGAATTTGATGATATCATTGGCCTGAGTTGGTCTATCTCCCAATTCTACTCTGATTTTATCAACGACCTGTTTACTTCTTTGGACCAACTCATTATGTTCAAACATAATTTGGATCATGGGCCATATCTCATTTATGGACTTTGTGATGTCTTTCAATATATTCTCTTTGACCTCAACCAAAGTCTTCCCTGCTACTGTTTGCTTTTGGAGCTGTTGTAATTCCTTCTTGAGTTGCTTAGTTACCTACTTTTCTTTGGAGAGACTGGTCTGGAAAGAAGTTTTGAGTTCCTGGAGGTTCTCAACTTCCTTCTTAAGCATGCTGATTTCTGTCTCTTGCAGGTTCATCTTCTCCATGGATTTGGCGAGATCGGTTGTTCCCTCTGGTGGTGTCACTGGTGTTGCGGATGGTATTGTTATTACAGTTGTTGTGCTTGTCCCTGAGATTGGGATGGCAGTCAATGGAATGGATTCCATAGACTTTTGTTGCTCTTTCTCATTTAGCAGTTTCTCCATCTCTTCTTTCATTTCTTTGAGATGGGCGTTCTGCTCCATGAGCAGCTTAAGCATTTTGTCCTTCTCGCCTTCTTTCTCTGCTATCTCCTTCGACTGCGAGTCCTCTGTGGGTGGGAGCTTCAGCTGTTTCCTCAAAGCAACGATGTCTACGTTCTTCTTCTTTATCATCTCATCTGCAACTTTGACATTAGAGGGGTCATAGCCGATCTTGAGGACCAACTCCTCCAGAGTCTTGATTCTATTGTCCTTTGCAAAGGATGATATCTTCTCCATTTTGAGTTGCGTCTGAGAATTGTTGAGTGAACCCTATAACTTTGCTGCAGAAGCGGAAGCATGTGCCAATGTATGGAAAATCATCTCCCCTGTCTACTTGTGCAGATCCATCTGATCTGCTGGGTGCACGTCCTTCGTTTGGAATTCGAAGGTGGCTCGCTTGTAATCTGTGATCACCTTGGGATCAGGCACCTGTGCCTGGAGGAAGGCCATGTGCATTCTGCCTTTCTCCATGTCAAATGTAGACAACAACCTATGCTACGCAGTCGATGTTTGCTTCAGAAACTGAGCGTAAGTACTACTGGTAAGTGTCTGGTTCTTTTTCTTAATCAGCTCGTACTTCTCAAAAATACTCATCTTGGGCCCAGTTTTCTTGGCTAAGTGTCCAATGGGGAGTCTGTGGATTTCTTCAGCAATGCTGTGGTGATTTCCTTATGAAGGCTCGAGCCGGAAGGTGGAATAACAGACTTGGTCACTATGGTGGGCGGAGTTCCTAATTCTCCAGTCGGACGAGGAACTAAGACTGTCTTGGGCTTTTTAGTGTGCAACTGGAACTCTTCCAAAGATACCTCCTTAACAGGCAGGGATGAATCCTGTCAAGGCATTTTTTCCTTAGGGACCTGGGGTGTGTTCATTGGTGGCACAGTGGTTGGGGGAACCTGCTGCTCCACTTCGATCAAGGTGTCAGGCACCCACACTATCTAATTTGCAAATTTTTCGATCTCGGGCTTGGACTCATGAACATACGGGATGTTTTTATTTTTCACCCACATTTATGAAATGATCCCTCATGGATCATAGTTCCATGGAAATCTTAAGAAAAACTTCATCTCTCTCAGCATCTGGTCTACTTCTTCTCCGGCACCGTGACTGTTGTAGATGAAAGAGCCTATCTACCCCTTGATGCACAGCTGCTACTTTTTCTTCAATGAGACGAAACGAATGTCGTCTGAATTCATGATCTATCTTATGTATTCTAACGCAAAGATTCTTACCGACACATACTTTGGTAGCTTGTAAGGTGCCAATTCGCACCTGAAAACTATGATCTCGGTGTGGTTTTGATATAGGTACCAATCCCCTATCTTTGCGTTCTCCGAGAGATGCAAAATTCTCTGGACTTGGTCGTTTATTTGTGGCTCGGGCCTGCCGTTCAACATGCTTACCACCAGGTGGTAGAACAGATCGATGAATGATTTGAAGTTGTATTCTATGGAGTTATGCTTCAACAAAGAGGTCCATGCTGTGGCTGGCTGAGGCCTTCCATCTGCATCCATTTTCTGCATGGAAAAACTAAATCTATCTGCTTGATAGAAAACGAACATGTAGGCCAATATAGACGAATATCTGAACATGCCTTCTGTGCCAAAATTCACGAACTGTTCATGAATATTGTCGGCCAAGAAGGTGCTGAAATCAAACTGTGTTGTGGGTTTTTCATCAGTGGAGAAAATGGATAGAAAACCCAAAATGGGATCATCTACCCACTGGTCGGAATAGTACCCTAACATAGCACAAAGGGAGGAAATGACCTGGTTTCCCTTGGTGGAGAACATGGACGACGGGTAAGGGGGATTTGTGGAAGGGAATTGAGCGGAGGTGGGAAGGAACAACTCGAATATTTGAGCTCTCTGGGGAAAAGTCATCTTTTGATACAGCTCTGTAAGGATTTCTAGGTTGAAAGGAGAAGCATAATCGGCACGGGGGATTTGCATCATTTGGTCTATGTCTTCGAGCGTAATGAAGAACAGGGTGTCTCCGGATGAGGAGACGATGACCCTCTGTTCGAGAATATAATGATCTTGTCATTTTACGGTGAATTCGGGGAAATGGTGGATCTGGGGAAAAAGGTAAAGGGGTAGATTGGACTCCCAGAGCCCAATTTCATCGCTCTGGTCCAGAAAAATCTCCCGGAGCCATGACTAGAGGTCCAAAAAATCGAAATCACACTTGGTATCAGCAATCAATCTGTCTTTTTCAACCAATGGGATTTTGTCCAGGTCGACAGAAGGTGGGAGAAAAGGGTTCTCCTCTCCTTCTTCTTATCTTGGCTTTGGCGCCATCTCTGCAATAGTACTTGCAATAAACAAGAAGTTAGTGGGGTCAACTGACTGTGGACGAGGGTGATGGAAAATCAATGGAGGAATCAGAGGTAAATTTTCTGGTCCGATGGGCGAATAGTGAATGTAGGGGGAAATGGTAGTTTTATTTAAAACTAGGGTCAGTTGGGCGTGGGAGATAGGTCAGCAGGATAATGGGTGTTTTATCCCATAAGAAATGGACAATGGGCCACTTGGGGGTGAGATGGTAGGTGACAATGGCCAAAACATACGGACGGGTGACGTGGCTGATAGGGATTGGAGGTGAAAGTCGCAATAAGGGGTTGGTCATGAGTGAAAAGGGGTAAGGGTCTGACAACAGTTATGGGATGGGACATAACTTGGGAACAAGAGGAACAAGTGGAATCAGTGGAAGATGACGTCCCTGAGTGACGGGGGCTGTCAGATGGCATATGGTGAAAGGAATTTGGGACCAATAGATTTATGCCACCTATGACAAAGGGCCCGCCGAAGGGAATATCCATTCTGGACCCCCCCCTTTGGTTAAAAACAGATCATTAGGGGGTGTCCGAAATCCATTGTGGGCCATTGATCTGCGCGCCTACTTCTGGGCCGTAGATCCAAGCACGCTCTTCAACACTCATTCTGGACACCCCCACCCCCCCCTCCATTAAAGGCAGACCAGATGGAGGGGTCCGGAATCAAATCTGGGCCTTTGATTTCAGCGCTCGTCCCTGGGCCGTCCAGATGTGCGCCACTGTTATCAACAATTCTAGACCCCCCCCCTCCGGTTAAAGGAAGAACGGTCGGGGGGGTCCAAAATGGTATGTGCACCGTATATTTGAGCACCACGATCAGGACCGTCGAAATGTGTAGGGAACATAAATGGGGGGCAAAAAAGTGCATGTGTTGGGAAAACTTAGGATAACTGTATTTTATGGGTTTTTTACCAAGCTTTTCACATAGACACCACCAAGGGGCTTCAAACAAACTATCTCTTAGGCTTTTGAGACATGATGCGACATTTTTACATCAAGCTAGTTTTATTGGAAAGGAACAATAAAACAACTAACCTATGTTCTAACCTAGTTTCCTATGAAAATTAACCCAGATTAAACTGTTGGGTTAAGAAATTACTCTACCTTGGGGCTATCTGGCCAGGATTAGACAGTCTGGTCAAATTTATTCACTAGTCTAACCTAGACACTTTGGCTAAGATTAAAATATTTATCCAAATCATTCACTACCCTATCAACATTAAATTTAAAAAGAACTTGGCCATGCTTAAAAGGTATGGCCAAGTTACTATTATTACATGGGGCTTTTATTTCAATTCTTTTATGCCCTCTTTTCTTTTTCTTTTTTCTTTTTTCTTTTTCTTTTCTTTTCTTTTCTTTTTCTTTTTTCTTTTCAAATCATTTGCAGAATGAAAAATCATTTGTCAACAAAAATACTAGAAACAGATAATATTCCAGTCACCAGTTGATTCCCATAACCTATGGGGTGATAACAGAGCCTTCCCAGAATATTACAAGAATCAAGCAAACAAGACGATTCTCGGTGGAGCGAACTCATGCCCCAAACTTAATCATTTGTACAGAAACCAACTATGGCATGTAAGTATACACATGCATCCATTATTTCCAGTCTAAAACACCAGACAATCATTCCACATAGAAATCATTATGGGCATATAAACATGATCATGTATTCATGATATTCAATTCAAAATACAAGGCATAAAACACTTATTATATCCACCATGCATGATGCAACTACTGAGAGGGGTGCTCGTTTCCACCCAACCATAGGCTCAGTGACTCTAAATGGATTTACCACTAGCCACCCCTAAGCTAAACCACGATGCTTTGAGATTCAGTCTCCTACTTCCAGCTCAATGGAAGTCAAGGACGAAGCTTACTCTCCTTCTCCTGATATAGAAAAATAATCTAGGATGAAGGTTACTCTCCTTCTCCTATGTTCAAAATTCCTTGTGTTTCTAGAGTTTCTCCATTTATCTTCCATGATCCATATCGCGTGTGCTCTCTCTCTCTCTACTCTTTACCACATTTCCTCTCTTTCCCTTTTCTCTGCAATATTGTTTGTGGCGCGAATTTCCCCATCTGTGGTTAGGTCTGAGAGCTTTTACGGATGAGAATTTCACCGCCATCCCCTCATTAACTCTTGAGGAGCCTCCCCACCTACGAATCTCAAGGGAAATCCATTCCAGGGTCAGAGAGTTTCTTTGGTCTTTGAGCAAGTAAAAACGAGTACGGTACTGGCTCGGTGGAAGTTAACAAAACCATTACAGGTCCCTTCCACCATCTCTCATTAGACATCGTGGTCTCTTTTAGCACATCCCCTTCCCAGCAGTCATGAAAAACATATTCATAACATAATTTACATTCATCAACTTTTTATATAAAGGTCCATCAAATCAAACATTCACATCTTTGAGTTTGCCATAGTTCTTGGGCAATATAGTTATTTTTACAGACTAGGGGAAACAGGGTGTTACACCTCTTAACCTGCACAACCCAAGGAATGGAATCCCCCTGAACTTATCATAGTCCCTCATGACTTTTCACTCCCCTCCAGGGCTTCCACCACAGGTTGGACATGAATTCTACTTGTTCTGGCTTGAGGAATTCTAGAGTTGCAACAAAAATTTGCCCAACAGCCAAAACACAAGATTCTTGGATGAATTTTGAACAATTCATCGTTCTGAGGGAAATGACCTCTTTCTCCATGAAATTATAGCTCCAAACAACATCCAAACATGTCCACAACAACGTCCTACAAGATCGAACTCCATTGTTGGCCAAAAAACTCCATGTAAAACCAACGCTCTATGAAAAAACGTGAATGCATAATTCTCCTTTCCTACCCATACAAATTTTATCTATTTCTCTTGCTTGCTTGACTTGAACTCTTCCTAAATATGATTGTACCCATCCCCCATTCCCTCAATAACTATGGGAAGTGACTCTTACACCAACCCTCTTACATGAATTCAATGATTGGGCTCTAGAACACTCAACAACTAATGGAAGGTTCATGGCAAGGATAATTTACAAAAAATAGGAAATGGGTTTTAGTTTTATAGATATGGGTAACTCTCCCCATTGGAACCCTACCTTCTCTTTTGGATACTTATCCCCAAAATATCCATCCATGTCCATCTGAAGTTGTCAATACATTTTATTCATTATATTCAATTTACATCATTTACATATTACGTCGCTTTGGGCCCTCAGTCATATGTTATATTTACAATATACATCACTTGGATCTCGACCATATTTGACATATGCAATATATGTATCGCTAGTTCAAGATTTGAAAATAGATATGTTACTTTCCCATCTCCCTACATATTGCACTGTCCTCAGTGGACATAACCATACAGTTTACACATTGACATATATAAAAATATTACATATAAATACATGATAATTCCACAACTTAATGACTCATGCATAAATTCCAACAATCAATTCCATTTTTCCCTCAAACCACACATCGGTTAGTCAAAAAATATAAGAATTATGACTCTAGGAACTTCAACTATCAAAATGGTGTCATCATTTACTTATGTACAAATGTTTACTCTTTTTTCTTACAAATTTTCAAAAATTTGAGGGTATGCTTCATTCATAGCTTCCTCTTGCTCTCATGTATCATTTTCAATAATGTAACAGGTCCATTAAACTATTACCAAGTCGATTTATTTGTTCCTAAGCACTTTGAATTTCTAGTCTAGGATTTGCAATGGTTCCTCTCAGAAATCCCTTTCGTGTTCTACCTGGATCACATTCCAACCAATCATATGATTAGGATCATGTACATATTTTTTTAATAAAAACACATGAAACATGTTATGAATTCCCATGGATGCAGGTAATGCTAGCATGCGTGTAACTGGTCCTATCTTTTATAAGACCTCAAAAGGTCCACAATATCTCACTAACAAGTTTGGGAAACTTCCCAATTTCTACAATATTCTCTTTACTTTGACTTTTAAAAACACATGCTCTCCCACTTTCAATTCTCTATTTGTTCTCTTTCTATCAACACAACTCTTTTGTCGATCTTGTGAAACTTTTAAATTCTTCCTGATTTGTACCATACATTCTTCCATTTCCTTTAACAAATATGGCCCAATCACAACTTTCTCTTCTCGATTATCCCATCTTACCAGTGTTTTGCATTTTATGCCATACAAACATTCAAATGGGATCATCTTCAATCATTCTGAATAACCATTGTTGTATGAAAATTGAACTAAATGGATATAGTCCTTCAACTTAGAAGGCTTGTCGATTACATACATTCTCAACATCTCTTCAATTATTTAATTAATTTGTTCATTCTTCCCATCTGACTATGGGTGATATGTTGTACTAAAATTTAAATTTGTTCCAAATCCCTAAAACAACCCCCTCAAAAAATTGGAAGAAAACTTGATATCTCAATCTGGCACTATTGCCTTAGGCACACCATGTAGCCTAAAAATTTATCTCATCTAAATCATTGCAATATTGGTTCCCTTATGAAATACTTTTACTGGAATTAAATATGCAACCTTTGTGACTCTGTCCACCACTACGAAGATGGAATCATGTTGTCTGTTTTTTCATGGCAATTTAGTAATGAAATTGATAATAAAAACTTCCCATTTCCATTCAGGAATGGACAATGGATACAACGATCCTACTGGATGTTTGTGCTAGTCTTTACCTTCCAACATTCTATGCAATGACATCTTTATTCATACCAGGACAAAAATATTGGCCTCTTACAATTGTAATATTTTTCTAATATCCTTGATGTCTAGCATATGACACATTATGCATCTCATTTAAGACTAAATTTATCAATTCCTCATAATTCGGAACATAAAATCTATTTCAAAATAAGAGGATTTGATCCTATTCCAACTTGTAATTCTTATATTTCTATTGTATATAAATATTCTATAAGCTTTCTTTAACTTGCACATAATATTGTTTTGTTGTTATAACCTCTAGAATTCTATGTTCTAAATTTTTTTTGTACATACTAATGGTTGCAGCATGCATTTTATGCACTCGTCTATTGAGTGCATCAATTATCTTGTTCTCTTTTCCCTTTATGTGCTTGTTATAAAAGTTATATTTTCTGAGAAATACCATCCATCTAGTTTGTCTAGCATTTCATGTTGGTTTCTCAAACAGATATTTCATACCACTATGGTATGTCCGTAATTCAATTTTTCTTCCCATGAGGTAATGACTCCACATTCTTAAGGCATGTACTTTTTCTACCAACTCTAGGTCATGTGTAGCATAATTTATTTCATGCTCCTTCAATTTTATAGACTCATAACAAATTACGTGTCCATTTTGTATAAGGACTCCATCGATCCCTTCATCGCATGCATCTGTGCACACAACAAGATCCTCAACTAGATTGCGACTTTCAAAGTAGGTGCACTTGTTAACAAATCCTTTAAGAATTGCAAATTTTCTTCACATTTAGCACTCCATTCAAACTTTACTCCTTTCTTTTGGAAATATGTTATTGGGTACACAATTGTGGAGAATATTCTAATGAATATCCTGTAGTAACCACCTAGACCCATAAATGATTTAACCTCTGAAATATTTTTTGGCATTATCCAACTCTTGATTGCTTCAATATTTTCTAGATTCACCTCTATGCCCTCTTCTCAAAACAATCTGACCCAAATAATGGATCTTCTTTTGATAAAAGGTGCACTTACTCAATTTGGAATACAATTGGTGTTCTCTTAACACTTGTAGCACCATCCTCAAATGTTTCTCATGCTCTTATTATGTCTTGTAACAAATAAGAATATCCTCCAAGACTACAATTACAAAATTGTTCAGGAAATCCCCAGACACCCCATTCATTAGACACATAAATGCAGTTGGTGCATTTGTCAACCCAAAAGGATCCACTACACAATCATAGTGTCCATACCTTTTGCTAAAGTTTATTTTTCTAGTATCCTCTTCTTTCATTCTCACTTGATAATATCCTAAACTCAAGTCAATCTTGGATAATAGCTTTGCTCATTTTTGTTGATTGAAAAAGTCATCAATCCTAGGCAAAGGAAACTTATTCTTGATCGTAATTTTGTTAATTTGTCTAAAGTCAATACATAACCTTAACATTCCATATTTCTTCTTGAGAAAAAGAATTGGGGCACCGCATGGATAAACACTTTGGAATATGTACCCTTTCTTTAACAAATATTGTAGTTGCATTTGCAACTCTGTTAGTTATGGCGTGCTCATTCTATAGGGTGTCTTAGATATTGGGATAGCTCCAAGAATTAAGCCAGTTGATAAATCTATATGCCTCTTTGGTATAAATACTAACATCTCCTCAAACACATGTTCATACTCTTTTAAGACTGGATAATCTTCAAGACTTGGCTCCTTATCCTTCATTGGCTCTTCCATATGGGTTGTATATATTTGGCACCCTTTTCTAAGACTTTTTTTCGGCTGCAATGATGAAATATATGAGACAGATATTGGACTTGGAATACCTTACACTATACTTTAATTCTATTATTCATAAAGACATGTTAAAACTTTGTTAAAACAATACAAAACAACACAGTTATTTTCTATCCAATCCATACCAATCTAGCAGTCATAAGATCCAAGCATTATGATGTTCAAGTCTTCCTTAGAGTTGGTTCCATTCATGTGCATAAAGTATTCTTTAACAAGCTCATTAATTGTTCTCTTGGTTCTAGTATCTAGCTGAACTAACTAAGACTTTTCATGCTTACATTTATTGAATTTAACTATTTTGACTAGATTTGGGTCTATATAGCTATGACTAGTTCCAGAATCAATTAAAATAAATATAGGTGAATTATCAATCTTACCTCCCACTTCAATGATGTGGGATTGATAGTATGTTTGTCTATTATCCAAGGATGCATAGATCCTTGGAATTGTTTTTTCCACATCCTCTAGCATCTCCTCCTTCTCGACACTATAAAAAATCTTCATCGTATCTCATCTTCACATCCCCAACACTTTATGGAATATTGCCTTGGCCTCTTTCCCAAGTACTATGTCATTTTATTATCTCCTTGAGATGGTTTCCCTTGGTTATATGATTGATATTTTTTCCTCATGAATGGTGGTTTTAATACTTTCTTCCTTTGATCCATATTTCCTTTCTTCTTGTCATCCCAGGCCCTTCGGAAAGATGGATTCCATCTATTCTGCTCATACAAATACTTGTCCTTTCTTATGGCTTCTTTTAAATTATTCAGTTCATCAAACTGAATTGTATCCTTGTAAAATGATGATATTCCACTCATGAACCTCTGAATTTTGACCTTCTCATATATGATAAAGATCGCATACCTAAGAATTTCAAATAAATTTCTCTCATATTCATGCATGGTCATGTTCCCAAGTTTGTGTTCAAATAACTCTTGCATCTTCTTGTCATAATATTGGTCTGACAAGTACTTCTACTGAAAATATTTCTTGAACTAATTCCAAGAAATTATTTTCTCATCAAAGTGCTTAATCTACTTCACTCGATTCCACCACATAAATGTCTTTCCTTGAAGTTGGTAGGATGCAATTATCGCTTCCACATTTGATGATTAGTTATGCAACTAGAAATATGTTCTCATTATGAACACCCATGCTTCTACATATTTACCTTTCTTATTTTCTCCATCAACTGATTATGGCTTGATTTTCCTCAATTCCCTTTGTAAGTTATCTGAACCATGTCTCTTTCTATGATACTTTATGGGAGATATACTTGGGATGATTTCATACATTGAATGTGCATATGTTTTTTTGGTTGAGTGCCCTAGGAATGATGATGTTGATACCTTCTAATACCCCTTGATATTCTATATCCTCCTTGATCATCCCTCCTATCATGAGGCATAGACACCTCCACTTGCTTCGCACTAGATTCTTGCCTTGTGCCTGCATCCTCGTTGACTTGATTATGAAACATAATCAAGATTTGAAGTATGTACTCCTGATATTTCATGATCTTCTCATTATCAACTCTATAACTCTGCACTTCTTTTTGTAGGCTCTCATATTTACAGACTCGTGCATGTCCCTTCTTCCATTAGATTTAGTCTCAACATTACCCATGTTGACATGTAGACCTAGAATTTCATCTTCATGGTTGTACGACCCTTTAGAATCCTCCAGACATTTTTTTCTCATATAGCAACTAAGGTCTTTTTATCAATATCTCTAATTCTGCAAGAATGTGCATGCAATAATTGTTGTTAGAATTAAGCATATTGTAAAATATTTACTAATTAGATTACAAGTCATTATTCATTTAAAATTATGAAGAATATTAATTCATTATTCTATCATATGATTCCTTAAATGAATTATTATCTTAAACATCTTTCCAATGAATATATTCATGCTTCAATATGAGCTCCGAGTGAAACATTAAAACATCAACATGGTGCAATTTCCACTTGTTTACTTCTACAATAATCCCTTTTAATAATTTTTGAGAAAATATAACACCTAGTTCAAAATTATGAGTGGACATATGTCTTCTAATCCTCAATACCTTGTTGATTAAGGTTGGTTGTCATTGATGTCAACCCTTGAAGAAAGACCCGTAGCACAAAGGTTTGGGTAATGGACCCAATAGTGTTTGATGTAAATATGACTCATTATTTTTTTCTCATGGTTGATAAGAATTAAATATGGATGAACTCCAAAGTTGTCCCCTTATGGTGAAATCCCTCACGGGAAGATGCTTTGTGGAGTAAGAGAACCCATGCTTAATTGTGGAATAATGAGATGAAGGAAAGTGAATTTGTAAAGGAAAATATCCTAGATGGATAGTTCTTGTCATGTCATTTCTGGTGGTATGTGGAACGTCACATAATTCCTCACAGTTAGAGATTTATGGACATGAGAAGTTGGAGACCCCAGGTTTGGGTAATGGACCCAAGTTTGTTTGATGGGTAACGGTATGAGTTATGATATATTTTTAGATAATACTATTTTATATGGATAGTACATGTCATGCCATTTTTTATGGTATGGATAAAGTCACATAACTCCTTACAGTTTCAGATTTATGGCCTTACGAAGTTGGAGGACCCTCATATGTCATCTAGAAGCCCCAAAAGGTCAAAGTAATCAAAGTGGTTTAAGATATTTTATAAGGTAAATAATAAAGTGAAGTGATGAGTGTATTATAATTCAAAGTGAATACAAA
>ML777739.1:55261-97276 GCA_009831015.1 Picea engelmannii
CAGATTTGGATGATGAAATTGATGAGGGATTTTGGTTGAGGTACATGTTGAGTACATGGTTGAGACAAGTAGTTGATGAGTTGGCGCACATACATGAGGTGTATAGTTGATGATGTTGGTACATATTGATGAGTCATAGTTGAGTACTTGACACATGATTGGTACATACTTGGCATATTGTTGGATGCATGTGTTTATGGTACCGGTTGATTATAGGTTGGTGCATGGTTGATGCACTTGTTTATGGTACAGGTTGATGCATGGTTGATACATGGTTCAGATTTATTGGTACAGGTTTACAGTGGTATATCTCACAGTGATAGTGTGACAGTGGTTCCATCATTCTACTTCTACTTCAGGGTGGCAAGACGGGGCAAGACCAGGTGGTTGTAGCCACCTTCCATTTGTAGCCAAAGAACATTGGGGGTTGTATCCTTCTTCTGGTTGAAGCCATAGATTTGGGGAGTTGGATATTCCCTCAGGTTGTAGCCTGAGAAACTAGGGGGTTGGAGCGTCCTTCCAGTTGCAGCTGGAAAACAAAGGAAGTTGGTGCTTCCAATGAATGTAATTCTTCAAGACATATAAGAAAAAACATTACGTGGTTTTCTCCCGATTTGGGTTTCCACGTAAAACACTGGTGTATTGTGTGTGATTGTTTATTTATTACTTCTCATTATTGGATAATAATTCTAAATTGATATAATATTTGAAGAAAAAGGATTATAATTACATTATTACTGATTCACCACCCCTCTCAGTAATCCAACATACCTTTCCAACAATTTTTTTTTCTTAAATGCGAGCTCCAAGCTGAAAGTTATGGTATCGAGAAGTTTTGACTATTTTTCCCAATTCAACCATGTATGCTACAAGTCTCTTATTTATCTTCCTGCACATTTTTCAAGTACCCATAACCAAAATATGACTTCACTGGTGGCCTCTATGGGTTATAATATTTCCATTGAATGCTCATGTTCTGAAAACAAACTTCTAAGCATGGAGTTATGCCTTTCAGAAGTAACTCGGATGCCAAAATTTTATCCTTACTCTTTTGGTTGTAACTTTCTCATACCAGCTCCATTTTTTCAAACCATTTAGCTCATTGGATAAATTTCTTCGAGTCCCTCAATTACCTAAAAATTTCATTTACTCCCTCAAAAATTATGCGGAAATTAATGACCTTCAAAAACAATAAAATTTCGTATAAAATCAATTGTTTTACTACTGTAACATCCCGTTAAATCTAATCCGTCCATATCAAATCATGTCTAATATGAGTCATTGATCCGAGCTCCATAGACAATCGATTGATTGATATTTTCATCACTAAATCAAGCTTATATGTGTCTCTCATCGACGTCATATTGTCGGTCATCAACCATTGGCAATTTCCCCTCACAAAACAAAATATTTTCCACAAATCTTGTTGATCCCCTATCATCAATGATCGACCATCGGTGAAATCCTTTGGCAACATCCTTGTTATGAATTCGCCGAACCTTGACCATCGATGATTGACTACCCCTTTGTTGACATGGAAACTACACTAACATGACATGACATGTAGATGTTGATGTGGCATGACATGTCAGCCTAAATTTTCAATTTGATTGATGTGTAAGGACACATGGATGATAACATGGAATGATACATTGATGATGATGTCACCATCCTATTTTCCTTCATCAATTATCGACCACTTCTATTGGAAGACTTAAAACACTCAGCTACACCTATCAATTCTTTATCATCAACCATAAATGATTGGTGTTTTCTCCTAGTAAAACATAAACTCTTGTCAAATTTTTTCGATCCCCAATTGTTGGCCATTGACGATCGGTCAATTTATTCTTGATGCATGAAACCTTCTTTGATTTATGTCAATCCCCGACCGTCGATCATTGACAAGTTTGGTTGGAAAGCCTATACACTTGGAAATTTTGGCCAAAATATATCAATCCCCAACCATCGACCATCGACAATCAAATATTTCTTATGAACGAACCCACTCGTCTCCCAAATTTTCTATTTGACCATCATCCATTGATGAGTTATGATGGAAAACATAAAATTATCGACAAATTTCACTGATTTGACCATTATCCATCGGTGAATTCAGTTAGAGAAATTGAACACTTAGTAATTTTGTATCATATTCCAGGTGAATCTGGGTCGTTGATATCTTACTAAAGATGATATTGGTTATTGATTTTGCTCCAACATTCCAATGGATTTAATTAATCCAAACTGTTGATTAGTTTCATTTTTCCAACCAACTAAATTGAATGTCGGATATTGATTTGTTCAACCTTTCAAATAGTCGATACCTTATAAAAATTTAAAATCTATTAAATTAAATATTGGTCATCGATCTTGTGATAAAGTTCGACCTCAACCATTGACTCATAATATCCATCCAAATTCTATAGACCGCCATTAAGCATCGATTTTCAAACATCCAGGTCGAATTCAACACTATAACTTTGCAGATTTGTTCCATTGAACCTATTAAAAAGTTATAATTTATTTAAACATGCAAATTGACCATGAATTTGGGGATTTGACTATGATTTTCTTTCATTTTCCCCCAATTTCGCCACATAAATATATGTAACAACAAATTTTACCCAATTTTCACTGGGTCTTCACCCATATGGGTGAAGTATTGAACCAGTGGCTATGACACCACTTTGTAACGTATTGAGCCCCTAGCTGGGTCACATCACTACTAAAACAACTCAGTAAAAATTGTCATACTATATCTAAATGTCGAAATTAACACACAACATGAAATTCAAGTTCATTCAATTGTCCATACTTAATAAAAAACATATATATGATTACTCTTACTATGAACAACAAAAATGAAATGCATACAACAACATTCAACCATAAAATAGAGACATGAATTCATCTTTCTACTTAAAGTAAGCAACATTAACCAAATACAACTTGGATTAAAATGCACTGCAATTATATATCAACATTTAAGACATCAATACAAAGATAAGAACACTTATCTTATAAAAATATGAAACCTCTTGCAGAGGATAGACATTCATCCCAACTGTATCCTTGTTGTTCCATTTCTCAAAATAAATACACCCTCGAGCTCGGACTATAAATCCACAACAGATGGAGGTCCCTAAAGCTAGCTAATGTCCCCCATTTCAACAATTGAACTATCAGACAATTCCAATCCACCAACAAACTTCCCATCAACCTGCATAACCCAAGGGATGGAATCCTCCTTAATTTCTCGTACTCCCTTAGTCCTTTCCACTACCCTTTAAGGATTCCAACACAAGTTGGACAAGAATTTTGCTTGCTTGGACTTCAAGAATTCTACAACTTCAACACAAATTCACCCAACAACCAAAACTCATGGTTCTTGCACAAATTTATAATAACTCATCGTTCTTAGGAACATGACCTCTTTCTCCATGAAATTAAAGCTCCAAACAACAACCAAACATGTCCACAATATCTACGTACAAGCTCCCACACTCAGTACTCCATCGGGAAAAACAATCCATGTAGAACCAACTCTGTGCAAAAACATCAATGCATAATTCTCCCCTCCTATCCATACAAATTTCCTCTCTTTCTCTTTCTTTCTTGACTTTCATTCTTCCCCAAGCTAGTTTTACTCAACCCCCATGCACTCAATAGCTCTGTGAAGTGACTCTCACACCAACCCGCTTACATGAATTCAATGATTGAGCTCTATAACACTCAACAACTAATGGAAGGTCCATGACAAGGATAACTTAGAGAAAATAAGAAATTGTTTTTGGTTTAGTAGATATGGGTAACTCTCTCCCTTGGAACCCTACCCTCTCTTGTGGATACTTAGCCCCCAAATCTACTTATGTGTCCATCTACAACTGGAAATATAGTTTATTCATTATATTCAATTTACAACATTTACACATTACATCACTTAGGGATCTTGACCATATGCTATATTTAAAATATACATCGCTTAGCTCTCATCCATATTTGACATCTAAAATATATGAATCACTAGTTTGGGGTTTGAAAATAGGGATGTTACACCATGCAACAATGTGTATCAAGAATCATTGAACATGAGCATTTTTGAAGAATTTTATGGAAGAAAATGCAACACACCATTATGTTGGGATAACCCAAGAAACAAAGTTGTGATTGGGCTAGAGTTGTTAAAGGAATTGGAAGAACAAATGGAAAAAATTAGGTAGAATTTAAAAGTTGCACAAGATAGGAAGAAGAGATATGTTGATATAAAGATAACAAATAGAGAATTCAAAGTGGGAGACCATGTGTTTTTAAAAGTTAAAGCGAAAATAAGCTCGCTAAAATTGGGAATTTTCCTAAAGTTGGTAGTGAGATATTGTGGGCCTTTTGGGGTCTTAGAAAATATAGGATCAGTTGCATACAATCTATCATTACCTGCATCCATGAGAATTCATAACGTGGTCCATGTGTCTTTATTAAAAAAGCATGTATCTGATCCTAATCATGTGATTGATTGGAATGTGATCCAGGTGGAACATGAAGGGGATTTCTAGGTTGAACCAATGCACATCCTACATCGGAATGTCAAAGTGCTCAAGAACAAATCTATAGGCTTGATAAAGGTTCAATTGACATTTCTACTGCCAATTTCTGGTGAAAATGCATTTATCTCACTTTGATCACTAGAGGAACATATTCCCTCATTTATTATTTGGATATTTGATGCATTATCAGAAGCACTGACATCTTTTTCAGTGATAGGTGGCTCAAAAGAGCTCGAAGCATGAAGAGAAAGTGGATCCTTGGATTTAGGTCTTTGAAAGTATGATGATAGATCATATTGTCTTGATCCTTTCTTCCCACAATCGTTGCTTGACATCTCAATAAATATTTCATAGTTGAAATTTCAAATCGATCTAGAAGACAAAAGTGAACTTGCATGAGAAATAATATAAAATTAGTAAAATTCCTACCAAATGTATAATCTATGTATGTATTTAAATTTATTATTTTTTTTATGAAATCAAATTCTCTAACTTATCTTTTAAAAATGGCAAAGAATCTTCAGGCCAATGAATCCACACAAAGAAATGATCCTCCAAAATTTCTAGAATGTAGAGACCATGGTCTATAGGTATAGGCTCAACAACATCAATCATTTAAGGATATCTACCAAAATATGTTTCCAACCTTTTTACAAGAATTTTTTTAGCATGTTTGTAAGTATTTAATATCCTCACATATAAAATTCATATCATGTGCATGACAAAAACAAAGAAACTAGATGTCTAGTGCTGATTGGCATGGCATCACAACTATGTATAAAAAACTATTGAAATGAATCAATTTCACTAATACTTTATTTATTTTGGGGTTTTTTCTTGTGGTCATCCCATTATTTACATAAAAAATTGGATGTGAAATTTTAACAAGCACAATTAGAAGCACCTTTGAAAAATTTCCAGGATAATATTATGATAAGTTACACAATAAGTCCTTATATATAAGAAGAAGATTCCCACAAAATCCATGTTCATCTCTATATCATAATAATTTAAGGTTTACAATAATGGAGAGAACAACCTCATGATGAGAGCTCTTAAAGCTATCAAAAAATATAACTTGTATGAATTTCTTTTTCAGTGTCTTTTAGTTAAAATTAACTTTTATAATATAATATAGTAAACACAATTTTTATAACATAATATAGTAAACATCTCTTACATGTTCTTTAAAGAACATATTTAATTCACCTTTAAAATATAGAAAATCTACATAATAAAAATAAATGCAAAATGCAAAAAAAATTTGTTTTATGGTTATTTATAAAAAAAAACTACAATAATCATAAATTATTTAATGTTGAATATGTCAAAGCCCCAATATCAAACCTTTTCTAAGATCTTGCATAGTAGTTTATATACCTCTTTGGGTGTGTCTTCCGGTGTGTCTTCCTTGTATAGTCCATCCATGCGAGTGTTATATGTAATCTCTTAGCACTTGAAATTGACCGAGTCATAAGATTTAAAATCCTCTTCTACTTCTTGTTAATTTCACAAATTCCTTATCTAATGCTCTTTAAAAATAAGATTTAATTCTTAACATATAATTTGTTTTTTAATTGAGACTTTTAAAATATAGAAAAACCTACATAATAAAAATAAATACAAAATGTAAGAAATTTATGTTTTATGGCTATATATATAAAAGAAAACTACAATAATCATATATTATTTATTATTGAATATATCAAAGCTCCAATGTCAAACCTTTTCTAAGATCTTGCATAATAGTTTATATACCTCTTGGAGTGTGTCTTCCTTGTATAGTCCATCCATGCGAGTGTTATATGTAATCTCTTAGCACTTGAAATTGACTGAGTCATAAGATTTAAAATTCCTCATCTACTTTTTGTCAATTTCACAAATTCCTTATCCAATGCTCTTTAAAGACCATATTTAATTCTTAACATATAATTTGTTCTTTAATTAAGACCTCTAAAATATAGAAAAATCTACATGATAAAAATAAATACAAAATGCAAGGAATTTATGTTTTATGACTATGTATAAAAGAAAACTACAATAATCATAAATTATTTATTGTTGAATATGTCACATACCCATTGTCAAACCTTTTCTAAGATCTTGCACAGTGGTTTATATACCTCTTGAGGTGTGTCTTCCTTGTATAGTCCATTCATGTAAGTGGTATATATAATCTCTTAGCACTTGAAATTGACCCCGTCATAAGATATCCTCATCTACTTCTTGTCAATTTTACAAACTCCTTATGCAATGCTCTTTAAAAATCATATTTAATTTTTAACATAAACTTTGTTCTTTAATTGAGATCTCTAAAATACAGAAAAACTTACTTAATAAAAATAAATACAAAATGCAAGGAATTTATGTTTTATAACTAAGTATAAAAAAAAACTACAATAATCATAAATTATGATTATTTATGGTTGAATATATCACAGCCCCAATGTCAAACCTTTTCTAAGATCTTGCAGAATAATTTATATACCTCTTGGGCTATGTCTTCAGTCCATCCATGAGAGTGGTATATGTAATCTGTTAACACTTGAAATTGACCTCGTCATAAGATTTAAAATCTTCATCTACTTTTAGTCAATTTCACAAATCCAATGTCAAACCTTTTCTAATATTTTGCACAGTAATTTATATACCTCTTGGGGTGTGTCTTCCTTATATAGTCCACCCATGCGAGTGGTATATGTAATCTGTAACACTTGAAATTGACCCCGTCATAAGATTTAAAATCGTCTTATGCTTCTCCTCAATTTCAAAAACTCTTTATCCAATGCTCACCACCAAATTTCTTGGTCTCTAAGTTCTCATGTTTCAATTTCACCCCCGGTCATTCTTGTCAGTTTATCCAATTAGTCATAATTTTTCGTCCATTCCGCGTTTTTTTTTTGTTTTTTTCTTCGCATATCCTCTCTTTTCCTAAAAAGTAGTATTCCATTCAATGAGTCCTCCAAGGGTATTGGTTTGTAAAAGATGAATGCTGAAATGTTTTTTTAATGAAAATAACCCCAAATATAAATAAAAAGCAGTAATTATTTTAAATCATTTTATATTGGTTTGACTTAATTATTGTTTTTCCTTCAAAAATGGGAGTCTATATTAGGCCCGAGACACCCATCTCTATTTATATATCAAGGACCCAAGAGTAAACACCAAGTATCAAGAACCCGAGTCCAATACCGAGCGTTAAGCCAGGAAGGGACGAGCCCACAAGGGACCTAAAATGGACTGCAATATGCGTTTATAAGAATCTTTTAATTTTTGACGTTGGTTACGCCGAAAGGCGTACATCTAATGACAATGGGCACAATTAATGATCTTTTAACCTTATTTAACCTTAAACCCTAATCTGATTACTATGCATTGAAGATGCTGGCATATTCTTACTCGTCCTCTAAAATCAATGGGTCAGATTTAATGTAATAACTTTCTTGCATTTATCAAGACATCCATTAACATGTTTACTTTTTCACATTTACCTAATCACATTAAAAAATTACTGTAAAGATATGTAATTGCCATGTTTAAATGATTAAATAAGATTAAACCGTGCAGCCAAACGTTTCATATTACCACAGACAGATTACAAATTACCACAGACGTTTTATAGCACGCGTTCTTAGCCGACCTTTCTGCGTTCTCAGCCGCGAGTTAGCGGCTATGCTAGTGTTTATAAAAACCTTCAAATTGCAGTCTTCGTTCAAATCTGGGATATATTCCACAAAATCTGAAACAGAATTGAACATAAAAATCCAAGTGCCAGTTCGTAGGTGTTTTTGCCAATGAATTGAGGAAACCTCTAAACTCGAAATGTATTAGTAATTGTCCAGCTGTTAACAGAAGGGAACCTCCAACATTTGCTGGAATGCTGCCAGAGCTTCTGTCGTCTTTACAAACCGTGAGTTTTCTCATTCGAGGAGGTTGTTCAACTATATTTCGACCACCCATATTCATTTTCACTCATCCCGAAGCTCTGAGATTCGAGGGTACGAATCACATTGTGAGAACTTTTTCCTGGATTTTTAGAAGCTTAACGTTTGTTCAAGCTGCTTTCTGGGTGAAAGAAAGATAACACAACCTTCCTATGCGATCAACTGATGAAGCCATTGACATGGTATACTCTGATGCGAGATCACTTGACCGGCAAATGTTAAAAGTGTCTATGGTAGGCCATTTGGAATGTCTTCAAATGAGATGTTTACTCTAAAGTTGGCGACATTGTTTACTGTTTCAAAATTGAGGTTGGGTTACTACATCTTTGCATAATTTCTTCGTGCTCATGCAATTGTTAGAAGACAATTACTTGATTTTATCAGAGAGAAAATGTTGCAGAGAACATAATTTGAGAAAGTGAGGTAGAAGGAGAGCGAGTAATGTTATTTTTAAGTTTTTAAGGTTACGGCCAAGTGAGACAACAAATTGGTGTATGAGACCTCCTTGTTTTTGGGATAAGGGATCTTCTCCCCTCAACGATTTGACTGGTAAAGTCTACGGAGGTATACATACCCTACCTCTTATGGAATGGATTTGAACTTGTAACCTTTTAAGAGGAAACACATGTTCTTAACCGTTAGATCCACTCAGACTGTATTACAAAAGAAGTTTCTTGGAGTAAGAGCACAGAGTGTAGACTACTCTCAGATGTTTCTTGATACATGTAAAGAGGCTCTACAAACAATAGTCAAAATGGTGGAAAAAAGTTTGGTATAAGCCTGTAAACTGCGACGGAGTGTAAATAATCATTGCAAATAAGGCTGCATATAAAAATTATAGTGAGTTTATCTCTGTAAATTTATCAAGTTGTAACAACAGTTTGGAGGCTAAATTGCAGATGGTAGAAAGCATATCATCGAAACTAGAAACACAGATGGAGTGTGTATAGGTCTAGAAGCATCCACAACATAGTTTTCATCACCATGGAAATGCATTTCCATTGCAATCCATGTGATCATTCTTTGGAGATGTTTGGGTTTGTGAAGGAGGTGTTTAAAATATGTGTTAAAAGAGATAGATTGTGTCATGTTCTCCATCAAATGAGCTAGTTTGTCAAGGCATTAATTTCATAGGGAAAACACTTGGCAGTAATTGTGAAATTAAGAAATGATGCAAAAGTTTTGATCAGAAGCACTCAATTACGCAGCGAACTATATTTCCAGGCTGCGCAAGTGTGACAGAGCACCAGATCATCATTTGAATCAACATCTAATCATCTCCAGCTATGCTAGGTGGTCCACATCAGCTCCGGGGCTCGAAATCATAATCATGAACATCATGTTTTGAAGTTGGAAAGAAATTGTTATGTATTTAATGTGATCAAACAGATTCTTATTTCCTAGCAGGCACTTCTAAACTTGTTGCTATCCTAATGTAACTAAGTGTTTCTTTGGCAAATTAGTTAGGCTCCACTCCTTTAGCATGGAAGTAGTCATTTTGTTTATATTTTTATGAATTTGATGAAGGAGAGGGTTGGTTCGAGTGTGTGGGAAGAAAGTGGCCATTGTGACTGTAGTATCTTTTGAATTTTCAGAGTGATCAATATAGATGTAAAAGGACTTTCTGCTCAATGGTTCATGTGTTAATGTCCTTTGGTGATGTGTCTCTTTCTATGTTAATGTGTTTCCTTACTGTAGTTGATCATTTATGTGTATAATCTTCAATGCTTGATTGAGTTTATGTAATTCAGAAGTCATTCGCATGCTCTGAGTTAAAACAGTTAACCATTCCACTACCTTCATCTAACTATTCCACTACTTCCATCTAAAGTCAAATGTAGAATTCATCCCTAATAGATGCTTTACATTTCATGGGGTTTTTTCTCCTAGTTCTCCCAACTACAACATTATTGAAGACTAGAGATAATTAGCTACCTTGCCCTTGTCACATAATTGCTCATTAACCATTAATTGATCACTTTGATCTATTTTTTAACCCTAGACTCCATGCCCAATGGATTCCTTTTCAGCTCTGCCACAATCATTTTCAAAATCTTATTTCCATTTCAGATATGGCCACTGAGCCTAATTTACAGTGAGAGATCCCTCTCTAGTTTGGAAAGGCAAGGCCAGATTCCAAGCATAAAGTTGGTTTGAAGGTTACCTCTTTGTTTTCCTTCCACAACCAAAGAAATTACGGAGTGATAACATAATCTTATCAGTGATGAATGTTATCCTTCATCTGTTTAAATAACTTTGTTGCATCATTAAGATTACTAACTTTGAAGAGTCCATCCATCAATGTGTTGTAAGGGACAACATCAAGTTTCAAAACCTATTTTGGCATCTCATGGAAGATTTGTTTAGTTTAGTTGTTGACATGTTAGATGGCTAAGTGGTCAATTGATGCACTCTGAGAAGACAAATAAAAATGATAATGAAGGAAACAATAGAGAGAAGAATAGTGGAGAAAACTAGAAGAAATGAAAAGATGCTACAAGCTTAACACAGGAAATGAAACCTTTAAGGCCCAACTAATCCTGCAGGTCAAGGTTGGTGAAGAGAAAATAAGGAGAGAATCAAGTATTGAACCAGTAGCTATCACACCACATTGTAACATATTGAGCCCCTAGCTGGGTCACATCACTACTAAAACAACTCACTAAAAATTGTCATACTATATCTAAATGTCGAAATTAACACACAACATGAAATTCAAGTTCATTCAATTGTCCATACTTAATAAAAAACATATATATGATTACTCTTACTATGAAAAACAAAAATGAAATGCATACAACAACATTCAACCATAAAATAGAGACATGAATTCATCTTTCTACTTAGAGTAAGCAACATTAACCAAATACAACTTGGATTAAAATGCACTGCAATTATATATCAACATTTAAGACATCAATACAAAGATAAGAACACTTATCTTATAAAAATATGAAACCTCTTGCAGAGGATAGACATTCATCCCAACCGTATCCTTGTTGTTCCATTTCTCAAAACAAATATAGCCTCGAGCTTGGACTATAAATCCACAACAGATGGAGGTCCCTAAAGCTAGCTAATGTCCCCCCTTTCAACAATGAAACTATCAGACAATTCCAGTCCACCAACAAACTTCCCATCAACATGCATAACCCAAGGGATGGAATCCTCCTTCATTTCTCATACTCCCTTAGTCCTTTCCACTCCCCTTTAAGGATTCCAACACAAGTTGGACAAGAATTCTGTTTGCTTGGACTTCAAGAATTCTACAACTTCAAGACAAATTCGCCCAACCCAAAACTCATGGTTCTTCCACAAATTTCTAATAACTCATCGTTCTTAGGAACATGACCTCTTTCTCCATGAAATTAAAGCTTCAAACAACAACCAAACATGTCCACAATATCTGCATACAAGCTCCCACACTCAGTACTCCATTGGGAAAAACAATCCATGTAAAACCAACTCTGTGCAAAAACATCAATGCATAATTCTCCCCTCCTACCCATACAAATTTCCTCTCTTTCTCTTGCTTTCTTGACTTTCATTCTTCCCCAATCTAGTTTTACTCAACCCCCATGCACTCAATAGCTCTATGAAGTGACTCTCACACCAACCCACTTACATGAATTCAATGATTGAGCTCTATAACACTCAACAACTAATGGAAGGTTCATGACAAGGATAATTTAGAGAAAATAAGAAATTGTTTTTGGTTTAGTAGATATGGGTAACTCTCCCCCTTGGACCCCTACCCTCTCTTGTGGATACTTAGCCCCCAAATCTACTTATGTGTCCATCTACAACTGTAAATATCGTTTATTGATTATATTCAATTTACAACATTTACACATTACATCACTTAGGGCTCTTGACCATATGCTATATTTAAAATATATATCTCTTAGCTCTCATCCATATTTGACATCTACAATATATAAATCACTAGTTTGGGGTTTGAAAATAGGGATGTGACACCATGCAACAATGGGTATCAAGAATCATTGAACATGAGCATTTTTGAAGCATTGTATGGAAGAAAATGCAACACACCATTATGTTGGGATAACCCAAGAAACAAAGTTGTGATTGGGCTAGAGTTGTTAAAGGAATTGGAAGAACAAATGGAAAAAATTAGGTAGAATTTAGAAGTTGCACAAGATTGGAAGAAGAGATATGTTTATATAAAGATAACAAATAGAGAATTCAAAGTGGGAGACCATGTGTTTTTAAAAGTTAAAGCCAAAATAAGCTCACTGAAATTGGGAAGTTTCCTAAAGTTGGTAGTGAGATATTATGGGCCTTTGAGGTCTTAGAAAATATAGGATCAGTTGCATACAATCTATCGTTACCTGCATCCATGAGAATTCATAACGTGCTCCATGTGTCTTTATTAAAAAAGCATGTACCTGATCCTAATCATGTGATTGATTGGAATGTGATTCAGGTGGAACATGAAGGGGATTTCTAGGTGGAACCAATGCACATCCTACACCGGAAAGTCAAAGTTCTCAAGAACAAATCTATAGGCTTGATAAAGGTTCAATTGACATTTCTACTGCCAATTTCTGGTGAAAATGCATTTATCTCACTTTGATCACTAGAGGAACATAGTCCCTCATTTATTATTTGGATATTTGATGCATTATCAGAAGTGTATTCCCTCATCAGATGCATTATTTGAATATGTTCACTAGAGGAACATATTCCCTCATCCCTAATTGCATCTACCTTCATCTAAATTCAAATGTAGAATTCATCCCTAATAGATTCTTTACATTTCATAGGGTTTTTTCTCCTATTTCTCCCACCATACTACAACATTATTGAAGACTAGAGATGATTAGCTACCTTGCCCTTGTCACATAATTGCTCATTAACCAGTAATTGATCACTTTGATCTATCTTTTAACCCTAGACTCCATGCTCATTGGATTCCTTTTCAGCTCTGCCACAATCATTTTCAAAATCTTATTTCCATTTCAGATATGGCCACTGAGCCTAATTTACAGTGAGAGATCCCTCTCTGGTTTGGAAAGGCCAGATTCCAAGAATAAAGTTGGTTTGAAGGTTACCTCTTTGTTTTCCTTCCACAACCAAGGAAATTATGGAGTGATAACATAATCTTATCAGTGATGAATGTTATCCTTCATCTGTTTAAATAACTTTATTGCATCATTAAGATTACTAACTTTGAAGATTCCATCCATCAATGTGTTGTAAGGGACAACATAAAGTTTCAAAACCTATTTTGGCATCTCATGGAAGATTTGTTTAGTTTAGTTGTTGACATGTTAGATGGCTAAGCAGTCAATTGATGCACTCTGAGAAGACAAATAAAAAGGATAATGAAGGAAATAGTAGAGAGAAGAATGGTGGAGCAAACTAGAAGAAATGAAAAGATGCTACAAGCGTAACACAGGAAATGAAACCTTTAAGGCCCAACTAATCCTGCAGGTCAAGTTTGGTGAAGAGAAAATAAGGAGAGAATCAATTTGGGACAGAAAAAAAAGAGTCTTTTAACCAAGGGATCCTTTGTTAAACTTGCTCAACTTGACACAACTATCAGTTCTTTTCCTTACTTCTTGCTCTATAAAGAGAAAAAGATGTCACATTAACATGTGTTGCCTATTTTCTAGCGACATGATGAGCATATTTCAATAACATTCATGATTTGTTTGTTTCTCTTCAGTTGCATCCTTCAGTTAGAACTTAGCACATGATGATTCTCTAATTTATGTTACAATTGATGGATATGCATTACTAATTGTGGGTTGGCTACCCCACTACATGCCAACACTAGTCAATTTAAATATTCACACATCCTCTCAATGTTATCTCTCTCTCACACACATACATCATCAAACATAAAATTCACCTCGTCAATTTGTTGGACGCCCCTCTTTAACTTCCTCGGTCAAACTAATATTTCCTATATAGTTGGGTGTGTTAGTATCTTATTTTTAGGGTAGAGTTAGGGTTTTGTCAAGAGTTTGCAAATTCATTCCTTTGTATTGGGATACTGATGAATTCATAATTGAGTCATTGAGTGTGTGTGTGTGTGTGTGTGTGTGTGTCTTCTAGGAGTTTTGTCTCGTGAGTTGTTTCAAAGTCTATGGGTCATTTTTGTTGATGTCTGGACAACATCGGGAAGACATTTTCTTAGAATAATAATTAATAATATAATTATTTATTATTAAATATCATATGTAATAAGTAAATGATAATAATAAATAGTTATTGATTTTTCAAGGGACACATCCTTTCATGGATGGTCACCATATATTCCCTATATATGGAACACTCATCATTGTAACAATATATCGATTATATCTTATATGTAGAAAAAAAATATGGTATCAGAGCTGGGCTAGGATTAACTCCCTCACAAGAGGGCCCAGGAAAATGAGAGTGTATTATTGTAGTGTAAATTTTCTACTACATGGTTGTAAGGGACATATGGTGAAGGGTAATGCTTGTTATTGCATTCCATACGTTGTTGTTGCATAGTTCCTTCATGGACCTGCGAAGGAGGAGTGAGAATATTTACATGGTATCATATCTCCATAGACGAAGCAGGAGCCAACTCTGTATGCCTCAACTTCGATGGTATTTTCCAGCCTTAGGATGGACAAGGACGAGTTGAGGAAAATATTAATCATCCCAGAGTATCTAAAAAATTCCATGGTGAAAGCTATGAGGAACAATGAAGTTATTTTTGATGAGGATCAACATCGCTGGGATGAAACCAACAGTACGTTGAAAGCTACAGTTATTGTATTTGTTAATTCAAAGAGCATAGGACGTAGAGGCCCTATGTTGAAGGCTTGACTTCAGAAATTATGAGTGAAGAGTAGATATTTGATCTCTTAGATGTTAATCCCTCATATTTTCTTCACTATGGGAGATTGAGCACTTGTCGGACCTGTGCGATTACAGATCCATTTCCCTGGTCTACAAGAGGTGATATTATAGTGGGAAAAAGTAGAATCCATCATCCCTCATGGGAGGGTCCAACAACAAAGTAGTCAATTTTACTACTTCACCTATGTTGTGATCAACTTAATCAAAGATATGTATATGTAAATTTCAAATTCAAACATCTGAATCACGATCGCACATTGCATCTACTTCGCTGCAAAGGTTCCAATGCTTTCACAATTGCTTGTAAAGTGAGCAATTTGGTGTCATATCCGACCCAAAATGATTTCGACACAGTGTAAAGTTGGCCCTGTGAGTCTCTATGAGGAACAAGAATGTGTAATGTATGCATGTGATAAGCAATGGGATGTGGACAAAAACCAAGTGAAATGTACCGATGGAGCTTTTAGTGTGTATGTGTATGATGATAACCAACTCAAAATTCCACACATAATATTTATTAACCTTGACAATGAACATGTTGCATGAATAATGGACCTGTCTTCCTATGTATGGACAAGGAGTTCAACAAGGATGTCTTTAGAGGTATGGACAGTGAGTTCAACAAGGATTATAGTTGAATCCCGATTGAATCTGGGCATTATCAGTAGATAAAATCTAGATAGCGATGGAATGAAAAACATAAATAAAATAAGGTTAACATTGACCATTCAAGACACATATAACTAAACATAACTTGTAAGGTTTTGAAGTAACTGTGAGACAAGTCTGATCAGATTTGTGTATGTGGGAAATTCAATGTCCAAAGAATGATGACAAATGTCGTAAATCATTTCATTATCGAGGAGAATGACCACATCGATGTGTTATAGGAGAGAGCGGAGGAGCCAGTTCCATAGAGAGAAGTCCTAGAGGAGGGAAGTTGTTGATAGAGTAGAGAAGCTACTCTCAATCTTAGTGCTTAGCAATTACAGAGTCCCAAAGGGAGAAGTTGCATAATCCTAGAGGGGGTATTTGCAAAGAGAGTGGAGGAACTACTCTCAAAGAAAAGAGCCAGATAGTGATTTCTATTAAGCACCCTAATCCATCTTGTGATTTGAAAAGAATAAGTTGTAGAAAAGCAAGTGTATCTGTGTGGTACAATTGGATATGTCTCGGGAGATGAAGAAACGTTGTGGACATAGACATTCTTGACTAAGAAGAGACTGTAGTTGATAGAAAGCACACCGGAGGGTGTTTCCTTATCTTGATATCAATTAGGATTCGTGGAAGCAAACTTCTATAACACTCAGTACTATAGAGGTATAATATATCATATCCAATTATGCAAGTCATGCAAGCAGTGAGGCTTCATAGGCTTCTCGCAAGATTTCATTTGAGACATGGTGCATATGAAGTAGCCAATATTTAACACACACATGAGTAAGATGGTGTAGACTCTATCCTGACGTGCCTCAGATGAATGAACCAAGACATTGGTTTCATCAGGAAACCTTTATATGTCAAATAAGTTCCAAGATGACATTTCCTTTCAGAGTGGGATAGTTGAGCCAATTTATCACATTGATCTTGTAGCTCCAGTTAATGTTTCCATAGATATTGCAGTAGGTTGAAAGATACTTGCATCGGCTCGTCAGAATATGTAGGAGGCAGAAGGACATGCAACTCCTCATGGTACCTTTTGAGAGAAAAAGAGACCTCAAAGATATTCATGATATGATGCAACTATGATCCAAATCATTGATTCTAAGCCTCCTTGTTATGAGGAGGCATCGATACACTTCTATCAGGATGATTATTTCCCCTGCAACATCCATGGGTTAGATATTACATTAGATGGATGTAAATATAACCTTTCTCAATGGAGAGATTGAGGAATAAGCATACATCGAGAAGCTAGATTGTTTCATGATACATGAGAAGGAGTCTCATGTGTGTAGGTTGAAGATGGCCTTGTATGGACTCAAGAAACCACCTGATGATTTTTTGTCTTCAGAAAAAGTGTTTTTGATCCCAGCCTGTACTACAAGACTATTAATAGTGGGTCCCTAATTTTGGTCCTCTATGTTGATGATTTATTCCTCACTAGTAAAGAGAGCCTTTTTGTTGAATGCACGTATGTGTTGGCCTCTAAGTTTGAGATGAGGGACCTTAGTATGATGCACTACTTCTTGAGACTAGATATGTAGCAAAGAACTGATGAGATCTTCCTGAGTCAGGGGAAGTACATAGTTGAGATATTGAAGAATTTTGGGATGTTGAACTTGAAGCTTCTGGATACAACAATGATAACAAATTTGAAGAAGCTAAGTGTGTATTTTTTTAATTCTAACAAAATTGATATAAATATGTACAAACAACTGATTGGATCATTGATGTATCTGGTTAACAAAAGACCAAATATTTTTCTATGCAGTGAGTGCACTTAGCCAGTTTATGAGTTAGCCAAGATAGACACACTAGATTGTTGTGAAGCATGTGTTGATATACCTACGAGGCACATTTAGACATGGTTTGATATATACTTCAAGTATTGATATGATATGGGAATAATATATTGACTCTGATTGGGCATGGAGTGCAGTGGATAGAAAGAGCACCTTTGGGTGTTTTTTCACTTCAGGATCTTCCATGGTTTCCTAGTGTAGTAGGAAACAGACTTATTTGGATTTGAGAACAATAGAAGTAGAGCACATTGAATCTAGTTTTTCATGACAAATCGAACCACATTGAGATCAAGTACCATGACATCCAAGACATGGTGCAGAGAAAGGAAGTAGTGGTGTTGTACCTTCCTACAGATGAGTAGGTTTTTGATGTTCTTACCAAACCGAGACGAGGTTCAAGTACTTCCGTGATAGACTTGGTGTGGTAGAGCATGCCTCCCTCCCTACGAGGGAGTATTGATGCTTGCAGCTTCCTAAGAGATTCTCCATATCGTGCTCCTCTATGAATGATTTGATTTGATCTTTGATGACACTTATCCAAGAAGGGATAAGTGTGTTTGGTCTTATAGCCCAACATCCCTTGTGGAGAGAACATGAGGACATGTCCCATGTGGAGAGGACATGAGGACATTTCAAGGTAGTTGACCCTTGAAATAACACACTATGGGAGTTGACCCTGGTGTTTCTAGAGGGTGTTGCCTCTAGAAGTCCACATGGGAGCGCCATGTGTGAAAAACAATCTCCATATCGTACTCCTATGTGAATTGAGTTGAGTTGATCTGTGAGTACACTTGTTAAAGAAGGGATAAGTGGGACACTTATTCGAGAAGGAATAAGTGCATTTGGGATTATATCCCAATGTCCCAAGTGGAGAGAACATGAGCAAATTTCAAGGGATTTGGCCCTTCACGTCACACATTATGGGAGTTGAACCTAGTGTTTCTAGAGGGTGTATCCTCTAGAAGTTCACATGGGAGTGCCATGTGTGACAAACCTTTTTCTACTATGGTGATTATGTACCAGTGGAAAATATTGTGTGTCTCTGGACAATAGTTCTATACTACTATGGAAAGATACCTCCCTAGCTAAGAGTGTTAAAATATTGTGTAACTGCAAATAATATTCTTATATCCTTTTTTGGATAAAGAAAAAAAAAATATATATATATTGACAAGTTTACCCTATTGTGCCTCGACAAGACAAATGTAAATTAAAAAGGTAAAGTGGATAGGTTGGCCCTGACCTAATTATTGGGGGGGGCACAAATTGTATTTATAAGAGGCCTAGAACCTCATTTGTACACACACACATCAAGCTCTCTGCATCAAGTGCGCAAGTCTGAGAGTTTCACAACTAAAAGGAGAAGTGACACAGCTACAAGGAAGAGTATCTCAGTAAAGGTCAAGGTTATCTCGGTGAAGGAATATCTTGGTCTAAGTGGTGCGCTACTCTGTTCTGGTTAGGGTTTCTGGTGGATATTATGTTTTTTGAGATCTCTCTTGTGAGAGAAACTGTACTTGGTTATTGAATCTATATTAAAGAAGTTTTGTTGGGTTTTCTTCCCCTTGAGGGTTTCCGAGGATAAATGCTTGTGTACTCTGTGATTGTGTTTCTTTCAGTAAGATCCTTATTATGTTGTTGTTATAATGAATATTAATAATAACATATTAATAAAGAAACTTTAACATGGTATCAGAGATAATATGAAGAGAGCATCTTTCACAGAGAAAGAAAAACGTCACAAAGAAAATAAGGGTTTTTTATTAAAGAGGAATTTCATCACAAAGATCATCTAGAAAAGTGCACCCTAGCCTAAGGAACTCATTGGCACCTTTAGCACATATTTTCAGTGGATAGAACTCCTGGAAAGTAAAACCCTAGTTTTCATCAGTGCCAAAAGTACTAGAAAACCATAAGCATGAGTCCAGAAATCTGTTGGTCCAGTTTCAAGGGTCAGAAATTGGAATTTTCAAAAACTAACTATACCAGCATACTCGCTTCATTCCAACACATCTTTTGGTTAGTTCAGTTTTCAGATCCAAGAAATTTTATTTTTTTATTATTTCTATAGCCTGGAGGGCTAGGGTTTATATTGCAAGAAAGAATGGTTGTCAGTATGAGGGTAGAAGACATGCTGGAAGGATATGGAAACTTCAGATCTTGGAAGCATAGGTTGCAAATTATTCTAGATGAGAACATGTCACAATGAGTGTACCAAAACCAGAGGAAGAAGAGAAAAAGACCAACCATAAGGAAAATGGAAAATAAAGTTTCAAGCACATGTGGTAGAGGAAGATGAATCTCCTCCCTCAAAGAAAGCTTTAGTAAAAATTGAGGATTATGTACTTTAAGTTGAAGATAGTTTATCTGAAGAAAGATAGAAAAAATGGTGGAGTGCATGGAGCCTCCCCACACAAAAAGAAAAGATAAGTGTTCATGTTATTTTAGTATCTTGTTTACTTTAATAATTTCTCATTACAAGTTATATTTTTGTGAGAATGTTAATTAATCTTGTATTAATTTAGTGTCTATGTAGACTTGTGAAGGAAATATCAAAGAAGAGGATAAAGAAAGAGACAAAATATTTATTCCAGGTATGATCACTCATGAGAGTGACAAAGGTATGTGTTTAGCTATTATAGTAAGGGAAAATTTGGTAATTTCATAGCTAGAGTGAAAAAGAGTTCAAAAGTCTTATTCATGATTAGGGTTTCAGATCTATACATGGTTGAACAAGTTTTTCTTAAGAAAATATGTGTACTACTCATATAGAAATTGTGATATAGTTTTATTTGATTACTGCTTATTGTTACTGACTAATTGGCTAAGTGACATATCTCAGAATTTACAGGTCTCAGAAGAAACAACTCATGCCTTGACATGCAGAAGTTAGACAACATGAGAAGGACTTATGATATGGTGACAGTTAGTAAAGACCAGATAGTATCCAATATTTATATAGGAGAAGGAGGCTCATGAAGATGCAAAACATAAATGTTCAAGATGAAGAGAAAGATGGATACTCAGATATAGTTGATGAGATGTAGGCAACTGCAGTTTTTTCAATTTTTGTTCTCATAGATGCAAAGGGAGTAGGTTGATCCAATATGAAGTCAGAAAGAAATAAATGTTCGAACTCAAGAAGGAACCTAAGATATTACATAAGATAACTTCAAGGATGATGATTATCATTTGTTACACAGTTAAAGAAGCTCTTAGTTTGGTGTAAGAGGGAGCTATGTCTCTGAGTTCTAAATGGAGGATCGTGATTTGTTGTAGTTAGGAAAGTAGTGGTCCATGGAACAGTTTACTCAGTGGATGAGTAATGAAATATTTTGATCAAGATGAAATTTATTTAGTAGATGAATGATGCCTCGTAGAATGGTAGCATGGTATTATACCATGGACAACTTTTGGACTACAAGATATTTTTTCAGATCCCATAGCTAGACCTTCGTAGAGAAGGAAGAGACCTTCGTAGAAAAGGAATACTCTAGGGACATGCTAGAATACCCTCGTAGAGAGGGGTGTGACCACCCTCATAGACATGAGTGTGGATTTTTCTCCAAGGGGAAGTGGGCAAATACTCTCCTCTAACCAAGGATTGAGTAGCCTAGAACACAAACCTTGACCAAGTGGAATGGTTAGTTGGCTCTTGAGGTTTCTGTCGTGATCTTGCATGGATCATGGAAAGGGATTTTAGTCTTGCCCATGCTAGTATATTAGATTCTCTAGTTCATGTGGGATGACTAGGAGTGAATCTATGGTAGTATTCCTACCTAGTGCATGGGTGAGATAGATGAATACAAGAGAAGGGAGAACATAAAGAGAATGAAAAACTCATAGAATATCTTCTGTGTGAAGATAAAAAAGAGTATCTTTTGCATGAAGATGAAAGAAAGAAAGAGTATCTTATGTGCAAAGATAAGGAGAAAAAAACTTATTGAATATGGATTCATGGAGAACGATCCAGTAATCGTGATGCCAGATGACCAAGTGGATTATATTGATGCCTCATGTTTCCTAGCTGATAATGTTATTCAATTGATGTTGTTTCCGAGTTGATGATGTTGCCTAGTTGATGATGTTATCTAGTTTATGTTTTTGTCCAGTTGATGATATTGCCCATATAATATTATTCAGTTGATGATGAAATCCAGTGACCTATAAAAAGATAAAGAATATCGTTCTTATTAAGAGGGAGTGTTAAAATATTGTGTAACTACAAAGAATATTCTTATCCCCTTTTGTGGATAAAGAAAAAGATAAAATATATATATTGACAAGTCATCCCTATTGTGCATAGACAAGACAAATTTAAATTAAAAATGTAAAGTGGAAAGGTTGGCGTTGACCTAATTATTGGGGGGGGGGGGCAAATTGTATTTATAAGAGTCCTAGAACCTCATTTGTACACACACTCATCAATCTCTCTCTATCAAGTTTGCAAGTCTGAGAGTGACACAACTACAAGGACAAGTGATGCAACTACAAGGAAGAGTATCTCAGTAAAGGTGAATGTTATCTTGGTGAAGGACAATCTTGGTCTAAGTGGTGCGCTACTATGTTCTGGTTAGGGTTTCTGGTGGATCTTCTGTTTGGTGAGATCTCTCTTGTGAGAGACACTATACTTGGTTATTGAATCTATATTAAAGAAGTTTTTCTAGGTTTTATTTGTTAGAATATAATGGATGTGCTCATTTAACCATAGACAATATAGCAATATTGTCACCCAACCATAGGTCGAATCCACCCTCGAGCACCTTAACCTTGATAGAGAATCATTTCGAAAGAAAAACCTAGACTGGATAGCCAAACAAAGGTGGCACACCTTTCTCCAAGGATAGCGCACCAAGAAAGAGTAACAAGAGTTGATCAGAGAGTCCAAACCATAACTAAGAGAGATTCCAAGCCAAAACTGAAATCTACTAGTTGCAACAGCTACAACATCAACTCTCCTCCAAACTTGCGTACAAACTAGCTAAATGCAGTGTGCACAAGTGTTGCTTCTGTAGTTCTGAGAATCCTGGCCAGAATGAAGATTGGCCTCCTATATTTATAGTATTTCTGGCAGACTGCCTGGCCTAACTTCTCAATATGGGTACTAATTCTTTAGTATATAACATTTCCTTTAGTCGACTTCTTCTCTTGGAGGATAATAACCTAATACAAGTCATTATCTTGAGCCGAATTGTATTCTAGGGTTATTAACCAATTAATTAGGGTTTCTTCTTGCTTCCCAAAATATTCTATTCTCATCAGGTTTACACATGGAGGTAAATACCTCTCGCAGCTACCATAATATCAACACTCCCTCGTAGATAGGGAGGTATTGAAGGTAATGGTCTTGAGAAAAAACATACCATTCACCTTTTAGAGTCAACATAGTTGTATAGATTGACTCATGATTAGATCATGAGCACCATCATCACTATCAGTGTCATCATCTGCATCATCTCTCGAAACCATACTCCATCTAAGTAATCAGAAATGATGTTGGATAATTCACTCACTCCACAAAGTTACATAAGAGCCATTCTTCTAATCCAGACATTTGTCCTAGAAGAATACATGTCTTGGACCATTTTTTGTCTGGGAATATTTGTCCATTGATCATCCATCTAGCTCATCATCATTTCCAACACTACTGATATTTTTCAAGGCAATCATAACAATGTCATTCAATAGAAAAAAACTATGTCTATCCATAGTAGTACACAACTACAATCCAATGGTACACTTCCACACTAAGTAGCACATAGATACTTGATCAGTGGAATATAGTCACAATTAGTGGAACACATCCACCATAGTAGTATATATCTATTATCTGAAGATATACAATCTCCATAACAATCATATGATATGACATCAACCTGCACAAAAAACATTGTTATGATATAAAATACATCATCTAGGCCATTATTCCACTCACATCTATGAGATATGGAAGAGAATCTACCCTCAAAAGGTAAAACATCAATGATGAGCTATCTATACTATTATTCTCAAGCAATGAAGAATAACTATACCGATTTTTGAGCTTGTACCATTCACCTATCTGGGCCATTCCTCCAGTACTAAACAAAGTGCAACCTGGAGAGAATGAGTTTGCCATAGGGAATGCCTGTCCCTGATTGTTGAACCTAGACCATTCTCATATATGGGCCATTCCTCCTACACTAAACAAAGTGCAACCTAGAGAGAATGAATCTGCCCTAGGGAATGATTGTCCAGATAATTTATTAAGGAAATTACTATCCTGCACCAACCTCCAAAATGGACCATTCTTTGAAATTGCTCACAACTGTGAGATTCCAAAGAATGACTCTCCAGCGAGGCAGCACAGTCTTCTTGACCACTAGTTAGAGTGACTGTCAAGAAGAGAGACTGCCCTAGACTATTCCCCCACACTGGCCACAAGGGGAATCATTGTCTATGGTACATCAACAATCCATCGAACCATTTTCATTACAAAAATTACCATTCAATCTAGACCATATTCCGAAATATAAAATTCATGTCCGTTAGAAGTCTCAAACCACTTTCCAAACTGGAAAGGAACTGCTCATCCTGGACCATTTTTCGAACTGAGAAATGACTGTCCATAAATCAATAACACGTCAGTTCTCCCTCCCAACATAGGAGTTATCTCTTCCCCTTTCAATAAGGAATTCATCTCCACGAGCTCCAGCTTGAGTGCGCAAACTCTTTTGTCTTGGATAGAGGCTTTACCAAAATGTCTACTTATCTGCTCATCTGTGGAGATATATATTGGAGAACCACTTTCTCTTTTCTAGACTTCATCGGGGAGAATGTAATGCTTGATCTCAATGTGGTTTGGTATTTATGGAACACTGGTTTTCTAAAGGATTCATATGGCTATGATCATTATATTATATCATGGATGGATTCAACTCCTTATGTTTCCTACTAGCTCATATCATCGTGGCAAGGCTCGAACTGGAACATATTCAAGTGGTACTGCTTATGTCATCATGAGATCTTGTCATGGATTAGCAATCCGTCATCCTAGAATTATGAGTAACCATTCTGATCTCTGTCATAGAAGGTTCTCACCACACTTTTTTTGTGCATGAGAGGCTTTGTACCAAGTTGTTTTGAATCCATACAAAACTTTTTCCATCTGCATACAAGGGTCTCTTCCTGGTATACCTTAGAGCCTTGAGGTTTCTCTACATACGATCTTTGTTTAATTATTATGGAGAACAATATTTTCATTGTTCTACTGTCAAATCCAACCCATGGATATTGCAGACGATATAATGGCTAATGTAAGGGTATGTCTGGTTTACTGGAACATGAAATCATCATAGTATTATCCCTCCATATGGGAGAACCTCTAGTTTTGGATCTCACAATGGTAACATTCATGATTCTTCCATACATTTTTCTTCATCTCAGCTTTCATTTCCTCTGCTTGATTGCTTTTGGTGAGTTCAGGTTAGCTAGTAGTCTTTGTGATTCTTGATATGATGACTAGTTGTTTTGGTTTTTCTTTCTCTCTTGGAGTCTTCATGTTCTTCTTCATGTTTCTTTTTAGCTCTTGGGTCCATGAAGTTTTCTATAGATTACATTTCCTAAAGATTCTAACTTCTTCCTTTCATAATAGGATCATGGATGTGGATAGACAACCAGGGATACTTTAAGGATTCTTTTTGAAGAAGACTTCTTCTAAAGTCAAATTGAACACATGCTTATTTTCATGGTTGCTACCATTGATGGGAACATGGAAAGATACTTCATCATCTTCAATGGATAATATTATTTAGGATTATATCCCTCCTAATCCTTGCTTCATTCATGAATGCATGCTCTTCTTTTGGAATTTTGTAATCATCTCCCTCCAACTAAGAAATTTCACGCTTCCGTCTACATCCTTATTTCCTTTTGCAAAGTGTAATAAGTCCTCTTCCAATTTCCTTTTGATTGTTGAATTCTCTCTGTCTTTACTTCTTCTATGTTTCTTCAAGAATGATTCTGATTTTGGCTTATCTTGCAACTATACTTCATCGTTTTGACTGTATTGCCTGACTTGTAGTCATTGTGATAGTTTTCCTTATATTGTTATTCTTCCACAGGTATAGGTTCTCTTTGAACATATTATCTTCTAAGAAAGAGATATTCAATATGTGTACAGAAAACATGGTATGTACAAGAACTATGAAGAGTATTGTTACCTTGTCTTAGAAGAAGAAGTTTGTTTTGTCCTTCTTGTCTTTCTTTGAGGGTTCCCTTTCTTCGGCAACTGATGCTTCATGTCTTTCCTTCATTTTATTTAACTCAGGACAATGATTCTTGTAGTGACCATATTTTTGACAGTTGAAGCATTGTATTTCTGCTTTGACTTGGTCAACCCTAGATTTGACCAAAAAATCTAACTTGGCGTCTTAGCTTGCTAAGACTACCAGGAGATGTGCTAATCTAGGGAACACTAGTCTATCTAGAAATTAGGTCAATCCCTTCTCTTCAGGTGCCTCAATGAGAGGGTTAGGGTTTCGTTGTTGCAGCAAACACTGGCTGCAACCGCAACTGCAACTGAGAAAATCCTCCTAATCTATCTTCCAGCGGCTAGACTGTCTAAAGATAGTGTGGGACCATAACCTATTAGAATATAATGGATGTGCTCATTTAACCATAGACAATATAGTAATATTGTCACCCAACAATAGGCCGAAGCCACCCTCGAGCACCATAACCTTGACAGAGAATCATTATGGAATCAAACCCTAGACTCGATAGAAAAACAAAGGTGACACACCTTTCTCCAAGGATAACGCACCAAGAAAGAGTAACACGAGCTAATCAGAGAGTCCAAACCATAACCAAGAGAGATTCCAAGACAAAATCGAAATATTATAGTTGCAACAGCTACAACAACAACTCTCCTCCAAACTTGCACACAAACTGGCCAACTGTAGTGCGCACAAGTGTTGCTTCTATAGTTCTGAGAATCCTGGCCAAAATGAAGACTAGACTCCTATATTTATAGTATTTCTGGTAGACTGTCTGGGCCGACTTCTCATTCTGGGTACTAATCATTTAGTATATAACATTTCCTTTAGCCGAATTATTCTCTTGGAGGATAATAACTTAATACAAGTCATTCTCTTGAGTTGACTTGTCTTCTAGGGTTATGAACCAATTAATTAGGGTTTCTTCTTGCTTCCCGAAAATTTCAGGGATGATTTTAAGGGCTAAATTTCGCTCATGGGATAATTTTCCATGGTTTTTCCCAAAAAATGATTCTCTATTCTAAAAATGATTCTCCCAAATTCTATAGCATAAAATCATTTTACCTTAAAAATCGCTAAAATTTTATACAAATTATCAAAAATCCTTAGAAATTTGAATATTTTTACAAAAATATTGCCAAAAAATTATAGTTTTCATATGAAGGATTAGTAAGATTTGCCAAGGTTTCTACATTTTAAAATAAATTTCCATCCTTAAGATCATCCCTGCTCAGAATATTCTATTCTCGTCAGGTTTACATGTGGAGGTAAATACCTCCTGCCGCTACCATAATATCAACATTCTTCCCCTTGAAGGTTTCCCAGGACAAATGCTTGTGTACTCTGTGACTGTGTTTCTTTCAGTAATATCCTTATTATGTTGTTGTTATAATGAATATTAATAATAACAGATTAAACAATAAACTTTAACAAAGAGGGCGTGTTGATGTTTCAACATTGGGAAAAACTTCTCTTAGATTGGGATCCAAACCAAAAGAGATATGATACATTTATCATAAAGGTGCACTTGTGGTAAATGGGTCCAGACATAGTCCTTCCTTGATTATGACAAGGAACAATATGGACTCGAGGTGCTTGAAGTGTTTTTTCCACGTGTCAGTTACCATCATGTTGACATTCACTCACAAGTGTGTACTTGTTGTGAAAGATCGAGGTGTGTTATTTTTCATATTCACGGTGATTTGACAAGGAATAATAAAGACTCTAAATGATATATTCTATTACATGAAAACCCAAATTGAGCCTAATCTTAGAGAGAGTTAATTGGTTCAGAGGGAGAGTTGTAGAAGGAGTTTATCCTCGATTCAGGTGGGAGAGAGATGTCTCCCTATAATGAAAGACAAGTGTCATGAGTCTAGGGTGAAGTTTGTATACTTCAAAGATAATATTGGCATGATATAGAATGTCTCCCTCATTGAGAGGGATTGTTGATGTTTGGATAACATCAGGAAGACATTCTCTTAGAATAATAATTAATAATATAATTATTGATTATTAAATATCATATATAATAAGTAAATGATAATGGTAAATAGTTATTGATTATTCAAGGGATGCATCTTTTCATGGATGGTCACCATATGTTCGCTATATATGGAACACTCATCATTGTAATAATATATCGATTATATCACATATGTAGAAAAACAACAATTTTTGCTATAAGACATCAAATGACATGTCATAAAAAGAGTCAAGTGTAAGTATAGGTGGAATGTTTTAGTGGGGATGTCATGGGACATGATGGCACATTATTAAAGAAAAAGAGTCATCAATTTTTTCTATGGAATGTTTGCTATATTTTCAAATATTTGTTTTACTTGACCTCCAAAAAGTACATACCCTACACAAGCACACTATGCAAATTCCTTGGCGCTACACAAATTTCCATATCATCCTAAAAACTGTCTGATCAAACTTTAAACCATTCTTTGCTTGGCATATGCATGTATCTCCCTCCCATTTTCTTTGCAAGAGAGTCCTTTTCCTTCTATTAGGTCTATTGTCAACAAACAAATCAATTTTGCTAGTTGTTGTCTAGACCCTATCTGTCTTCTACACAAAGAGAACACGGAATTGCATGCTACACATCCTTTGCACATGCTACACATCCTTTGTCACCCTAAATTGAAGAAATATTCACGAGTTTTGTTTTATGTTTTTCAGATATCCTGCACCTACATACACTCGATCCAAAAAATTGCTCATTGTTTTGTTGAGTCCATTGACAAATTTAAACAAACCCTAACCTTGTCATTCGTTGCGTAAAGTGCCCTGTCTAAGATTTTATCCTTTGAACCTCCTCTTCTTTACCAATTTCAGTGTTTTACTCCACATCTGTTGCATGGCCCCTCAAGGGAAATATCAATACAACAAAGGAGGTAGTGTGTTGAGGTATGATCCATGGAGTTTGGACTTGGTTAATTATGATCCTGCGTTTAGAGTTTCATTTGAGAAATTTGGATACATGAGGTTCTATGAGAAGATTCAAGGATATAATGTGCAGGTCACATAGTTTTCTCTCAATTTCAATGGTGTCCAGACAAGAATTTCTGGCATTACCTTCCAGGTATCAGAGGACATAGTGGCTACTGCAAATAAAATTCCACTCTTGGGGGAGAAGTGGTTTAAAGATATTCCCCTTGATCCAGTTTTCTATATTGATTTCCTGAAACTTGAGTACCAAAAATAGAGGTCCGGAACCACTATTCCATGAGAATTCATACTGGAGAATTATGAAAAACTGTTAAGAGTGGTCGAACACTATTTCACTTGTGAGGGAAGATTTGATAGGGTATATATTTATCACATAAGGATTCTGATGAATTTCACAGGGAAGACCTCCTTGAATTTACCTTTCATCCTATACATAAGATTAGGAAAAATGGCAGATAGGGTACAAGCTAGGGTTGATCATCTTAAGACCAGTTTGTTTCATTTCTCCTTGGTTAAATTGCTAGTGGTGGAGGAAGTGAAGAAATCAAATAGAGACTGGGATTGTTTCTTGACCTCAACTAACATTCCTATAGATCCAAAAGGAGACATCCCCTCATCTGTTGAGAAAGTGACCTTTAGAGTTTCAAGTGGGAAATAAAAAGGGTCTGCAAAATAGGGCAGGGGGAAAGGAAATGAGATTGATGAATCTTCACCAAGCCAACCAGCTAAGAAGAAGGGTAAAGGATACACTTTTCTAATGAGGTGGAGGAAAAAAAAAGAGTCAGTACCCCATTCATAAGGTGAGCTACCAAGATACTTCTTGTACCTGACCTACATACATAGTCTTTTGATCATTCATCTCAAGGAATGGATGAAGATCAGGTGAAGCTAGAGGAGAAAGATCAGGTATTCAAGGAGCTACAAGATCATATTAAGGAAGCTTAACATGTCATAGCTCATATTTTTCATGATAACAAGGAAATAAAAAGAAAATTGGATGATAGGATTTCTGATATTCAAACTACACAAGATGTAATAGGTTCAAAAAAGGAATCATCCTTAAAGGTTCACGAAGCTTCTAAAGAGAAGGAAAGAGGAAAAATTCCCAAGACTGTGTATTCGATTAAACCTACACCCCCCTTAACAAGATCCTCATCCAGAAATATAACCTCTAATTACAATATTGCATAGGAAACACAAGCATATGTCCAACCTGCACCAATTGATAACATTTATACTTCACCTAGAGAGGGTGAGAAAACCATCAAGTGGCTAAATAAGCAACTCAGGGAAGCTCATGACCTAATCATTCGAATTGGGGAGAGTAAAACAGTATTAGATCTATGTTTTCAAGGAAACTTTAAGGAGTGTGAACCAACCATCAACAATGCTTGTGTAACCCTCACAAATGCTTAGTCAAAACTGAGAAGGAATGCACTACTATTTAGGAAAGTGGGTAACTTAAAAAGGAAAAAATTGTCATTGAGAAAGGAAAATAGGTATCTCAAGCTGAAGATGAAGTGTGATGATGAAGCTAGAGGGAAGTTGGACCTACTAGAACAGGTAGTTGAGTTATAGGTTTCATATCTTCACAATTTGTCTTTTTGAGTAACCAAAAATAATCAATTTTGAATTTTGATTGGAAAACTGCATTAGATAGAACTTGCATAGTGGCCTCACACTACATAAGTGCTATAAGTACATAGGAGGTTGAAGGACATTGGGTAATGATTAGTAAATTATATGGAAGTGAGTTGGAGCCTCTAGAACTATTCAAGCCACCTCCTAAATGTATTATGTTTAAGAAAACCTTCACGTTGTGTAAATCTTACTACACAATTGTTGTAGGTTGCAGTTACACAACGTGTCATAGCAGGTTGCTAATAAAAGGTGTCAGGGAGCTTTGTCAGTGTTCATATCACTCCAAGAAGTGTCTCCAATTGTTCCTGAAGACTCATATCACCCTCAAACTCAAAAATATGCTCGATATATATTTTTGTTAGAGAATATTGTATGCATTAATATGGTGAAGTCAACTTTGCTATTTTTAGCAAGTAGTTTACAAGTTGTTCTCTTAGTAATCATATACAGAATTATAGAACAATAGTAAAATTCGACTTCTTCAGCATAGGATGTTAGTTTTCTTATATATTTGAACATTTTGAGTGTGCAAAGGATTGGCATAAGCACAAAGGATATTTTGTGTTGATCATTGTATATATTTTCTAAATTTGAATGAAATACTAGTGCAGATGTCCAGAGCGTTTTCATACCAAATATTATAGTGGTGATGACCAGAAATATTTGTACCTTTCATGTATGCTATTACTATTTTCTTTATATTTCATCTGTTCAAAATTATATGTTTAAATTGGATATCAAATGATCTGAAATTCATCTCAAATGATGTTTTAGATTATAGCAATTTGAACATTTTCTTTTCTTTCTTAAATCATTAGAATTCAACTTTAATGGTGATCTGAATGTTGTTATGTGTTTTCCTCTTTATTTCATTCTATAACATCAAATTAAAAAGTAAAATATCATTGCCTACCTATCCTTTGCTTCCTTTCTAGTTCTACCTACCAGACACTATTTTCATTTTCTTTCAAAGAATTGACTCCATTTCCCAACATGTTCCTTTCCTGTTTGCTAGCAAACCTTAAGAAAACCCTTCATCTAATCCAAGATATAGTTTCTAATCCTCAAAAGAAAAACCATATTTAGAGACCAAGTGACAAGATAGATCCCTCTCTGAACTGAAAGGGCTAGTTTCAGTTCTAAAGTGGTTATGTGGTTTATTGGATTACTAAGAGGGGGGGTGAATCAATAATAGTGTAATTATAATCATTTTTCTCCAAATAGTCCAAGTGTTATATCGATGTAGAATTATTACCCAATAATGAGCAATAAGAAATGAACAATCACACACATACACAGTGCACCAGTATTTTATGTGGAAACCCAAATCGGGAGAAAACCATAGAATGCTTTTTCTTATATTTCTTGAAGAATTACATTCATTGGAAGCACCAACTTCCTTTGTTTTCCAGCTGCAACTGGAAGGAGGCTCCAACCCCCTAGTTTTTTAGGATACAACCTGAGGAAAGATCCAACTCCCCAATTCTCTGGCTACGACCAGAAGGAGGCTACAAACCCCTATGTTCTTAGGCTACAACCGGAAGGTGGCTACAACCACCTATTCTTGCCCTGTCCTACCACCCTAAAGTAGAAGTAGAATGATGGAACCATTGTCAACCTTTCACTATGAGATATGTTGTTGTACAACTGTATCAACCTATAACACTGACCTGTATCCAATCTGTACAACTTCCCTTTAATCAATATGTACCTGAACTGAACATGTATCTACAAAAATACAATAGATACATGACCTATAGTTATGTAGCCCATGTATGTATGCACCCTATCTATTATGCAGCCCACGTATGCCTTCTGAAACTAGGGTTTCATTTCACTTGAAAACTTCTGAACCTCTGTAACTTCTTTCACATAGATCTATAACCTATCACTATATCCAAACTGTAATTGTACCCTGTGTATGCATCCTCATACATAATCTCTACTCAAGGAAAGTATGTCTCTCTCTAGTCATGTGTCATATTAGTATGTGTAATAATGAACAAGTATAATATCCCTCACATGATATTATTCATCAACACCTTTCTGATATTTAGCTTCTCAATACATCAATAAATACAAGATCTCAACCATGTACCATAAAAGATCTTAGCCATATGCCAAGAAATATAATATGTGCCTCAACAATAAGTATCAATGATAAATATATCAACATTATATATCTGTAGATATGACTTATACAAAAGATCCCATCTAGCCACTAGTCTCTCTAGGGAGAATCCTCAAATCTCCATTGCCATTCCTCATGCATAAATCAAAATCCAACTATTCATAGAAATAAGACATACCTTTTGAACCAATGGATGGATCTGATGTATCTGAGCACTCTAGACCTTCCTGGGAGCTTGATCTTAGAATATAGAAACTTTTCACCTTCATCTTCTCAAGTTTCATGGATTTATCAGCATGTACTCACCCTATACACAGTCATCCCGCATATGTACTCACCCTATACACAGACAACCCGCGTACATGTACATACGCACGCACCCTATACACATCCATCATGTGTACGTGTACTCACCCTATAAATAGACAACCCACGTATGACTCTGAAAATAGGTTTTTCTATGAATCCAAGAATTTCACTGTCAACCCTTCATGCTACCTCAGACGTTCACCACTTCAGATGTATCCACAAGTATTTACAAGAAGCCTTACACAAGAAAATAGATATACAATATGTACAAGTGTGTTTTTATGAGTGATATGTGTCTCTTATTTATATCTTTGTGTAGCCTTACACTTTCCTTATTTTAGGGCTTCTTCATTTAAAATAATTTCTTTTCGCAAAGCACTTTGACTCTTGGGGGCTTCTATAAGGCTCATGAGGGTTCTCCAACTTCAGATGGTCATAACTCTCTAAATGTGAGGAGTTACGTGATGTTCCACATACCACCAGAAATGACATGACAAGCACTATCCATCTAGGATAGTTTCACTCAAAACTTCATTGTCCTTCATATCATTATTCCTCAAATAAGCATGGGTTCTCTCACTCTCCAAAGCATCTTCCCATGAGGGATTTCACCATAAGGGGACCACTTTGGAGTTCATCCATTTTTACTTCTTATAAATCATGACAAGACAATAATGAGTCATATTTACATCAAATAATTTTGGGTCCATTACCCAAACCTTGTGCCACGGGGATTTCTTCAAGGATTGACATCAATGAAAACAAACTTTAATCAACAATATCCCCCTTTGGCATTGATGGAAACACTCTAATGCAATATTGAAAACATATCACTCATTCTCCCCCTAGAACCATGCCTCTATCCTATGTATATGATAAATCTTCTCTCCCTGGAACCATGCCTTTGTCCTCTATCTCTGTCCTCTGCATATGATAAATCTACTCCCCCTGGAACCATGCCTTTTTCCTTTGTCTCTGTCTTCTACATATGATAAATATCTCCCCCTTTGTCATCAATGGCAAAGGTATCTTTCCATCCAGGGTTGCTGCCGCTGACTGAACTATCCTCTTATCGTGCTTCCTCGTGTAAATCTAAGACATATAAGATAAGCATTCAAAAAACATTCATTTTGGAGTAGAAATAAATCCAAGCCTTTGGAAAAGGTATTCATAGGATTCCCGTGGAAGTGGTTTGGTGAAGATGTCTTCCACTTGTTCTTTTGTGCCCACATACTCAACTCTGATGTTCTTTTCTGCAACGTTCTCCCGTAGAAAGTGATACTTGATTGGAATGTGCTTCATATTAGAGTGAATCACCGGGTTCTTTGAGATACCGATGACACTTGTATTATCACAATAGATTGGAATGGGCTCATCATACTCAACCTGTATATCTGTCAGAGTTTGTTTCATCCAAAGAACCTGTGTACAACATGATGTTGCTGCAATATACTCTGCCTCGGCTATAGATAAATATATTGATGATTGTTTCTTTCGTAGCCATGATACCAAACACTCACCTAAGTAGAAAACTGCTCCACTAGTGCTTTTTCGGTCATCAATACAACCTGCCCAATCTGCATCTGTGTAGGCAATAAGTGATAGATATTTACCTTTTGGATACAATAATCCAAACTCTTTTGTTTCTTTGAGATATCTAAAAATACTCTTTACTGCTAATACATGTGATTCCTTTGGTGTTGCTTGAAATCGTGACACCTTTCTAACTACCTGCATTGCATCTGGTCTGGTTGTTGTCACATGTAGTAGGCTGCCAATCAGTGACCTGTATTTCCTCTGATTTGTAGACTTCGAATCATCATCTTTGCTCAGCTTACAACCGATTAACATGGGAGTGATAACTGGTTTGCAATCTTCCATTCCGAACCTCTTTAGCATTTCTCTAATATACTTGGTTTCAGAAATAAAAAATTCATTGGTTGCTTTGATGTATCTGAACTCCCATAAAGAAGGATAGTTCTCCAAGTAATGACATTTCAAATTCATTCTGCATATCTTTTGTAAATTTCTGGCTTAACCTATCATCATCACTACCAAAAATAATATCATCAACATAAACTTCAATTAATAAAATATTACCTTGACTTACCTTGATCTAGAGGTTGTTGTCTGCACTTCCTTTTCTGAACCCTGCCTGCTGCAAATACTTATCTAGCCTAGAGTAGCATGCTCTAGGAGCCTGTTTTACACACATAATCTGTGTTCTCTAACAACTAAAATCTTTCTAGTTGTTCAATGTAGACTTCTTCTTCAAGTTCCCCATTCATAAAAGATGATTTTACGTCTATCTGATATACTTTAACATTTTTGAAGCATGCATAAGATAAAAGAAAATAGATTGCTTCCATTCTGGCAACTGGGGCAAATGTCTCTTCAAAGTTGATTCCTTTAATCTATGCATATCCTTTACATACCAATCTAGCTTTGTTCCTTGTAACATGTCCATATTCATTAAATTTATTCCTAAAAACCCATTTTGTGTTGATCACATTCTTATTCTTTGGTCTTGGAACCAATTCCCAAGTGTCATTTTTATCTATTTGATCCAATTCTTCATCCATGGCCTTATTCCAAAATTCATCCTTGCTGGCTTCTTAAAAAAAAATTGGTTCAATTGTAGATAAGAGTGCCAGGTGTGTTTGTTCTAGTGAATGGATTTTTGTTCTAGTCTCAGCTCCTGCATCTTTGTTCCCGATAATTTTATTTGAAGGATGATTCCTATGTACTCGTTTATTGGGTGTTTTTGGAGACACTTGCTGAAATTTCTCTTCTTCTTCTGTCGGATTCTCTTCTACTTCTTTTTCTTCTTCTACTTGTTTACAAAGTTGTTCCATTGATTTGTTTTCTTCTTCCTTTGATTCTGGTCTGCATATTTCATGAATTGTTACGTTGATGCTTTCCACAACTTTGTTCAATCTTAGATTGTAACACTTGTATGCTTTCCTTGTACTTGAGTAACCAACAGGTACTCCTTTGTCCACACGAGAGTCAAATTTTCCCATTCTTCCATCTTCTCTTTTGATGTTGCATTTTCTTCCAAAAACTCTTAAGTGCTTCACATTTGTTGGTCTTCCTTTCCATAGTTCGTAGGGAGTTTTATCAGTGTTGTTTCTTAGCATTACTCTATTTTTAATGTGAACTGTTGTATGCACTTCCTGTGTCCAAAATATATCTGTCAATTTGGAATCCATTAGCATTGTTCGAGACATTTCATGTACTGTCATGTTCTTTCTTTCAACAACTCCATTCTGTTGAGGTGTCCTAGCAATGAAGAATTGCCTTTTTATTCCATGTTTGTTGCAGTAGTCCATAAATTCCTTTGAAATAAACTCTCATCCATTATCATATCTCAAGCATTTCATTCTTGAATCCATCTCATTTTCAACCATTTACTTGTATATCTTGAAGTTTTCAAAAGCTTATGACTTGTTCTTGAGAAAGAAAACTATATTTGTTCTTGTATAATCATCAACTAATAACATAAATTATATCTCACCTATTAAGCCCTTTGTTGTAGTTGGTCCAACTAGATCAGTATGCAATTTCCAGTGGTCTTGTTGTTACATATTCCTTTGATTTGAACCTGATCTTTGTTTTCTTTCCTTGTTGACAATGCTTGCATAAAGTGTTGGTTGGTTTCATGATCTGGGAAATTTCTCTGACTGTTTTTCTTTTGCTAACTTTGACAAGGTTATCAAAATGCATGTGACCCATTCTTCTATGCCATAGCCAAATTTGATCTTCCTTTCCTAGACAACACTTTTCATTTCCAATTTCACTTAACACATATATGTTCTCTGAAGTTCTTGCCATTGTACCGACCAATTTCCTTGAACCTTCTCTTATTATATCACACTTTTGTCAATCAAAAGTAACTTTATGACCTTGGTCACACATTTGACTAACACTTAGAAGATTATGTTTCATATCTTCTACCAGTAGAACATTTTGTGCCTTTTTATTCTTGTTTCCAATTCGGACTATGCATTCTCCAATGATTTTGGCTTAATTAACATTTCTGAAGGAGACACATCCATTTCTTTCCGTTCACAATGTAATAAATTTGTCTCTATTACCTATCATTTGTTTTGAACACCCACTGTCAACATACCGACCATGTTTCTTCTTCTTAGCTTGTAGAGAAACTGTGCATTCTTCATTGCTATATTGGTCTTTTTTTCTTATCCATGTCGTTTTCTGATGTTCTTGTCTGTGACTGTTGTTATTCTGTTGAGGTTCTTTAGGAGGGATTGCCATTCTGCAATCTTTGGCCACATGTCCAAAAATGTTACATTTGTAACATTCCACTTTAGTGGTCAAATATTAAAATCTATTGTAACTTCTTCTTTATGTTTCACTAGGTCTTCTTGAATAACCCCTTTGTGTATGACTCTCAAAGTTGTTATTGTTCATGTTGTTAGCTCTGTAATTCACATATTTATGTTCAAAATTATTACATTCATAACATAAACCGAAAAATATAGTTTGATACCTGGGAGTTGAAGATCTTTTAAAAGAACGTGCTCTCATGAATCCTTCTTCTTCTTGAGGCCTATTTTTCTATTGTTGATTCTGAAATCTGAATCTTCTCGGTGGAGGAGTGTCTCTGTAATCTTCCTTGTATATCTTCCTATCCCCTTTGATTGTTTTTGCATAGATTTTTGGATTTGTTTTTTTCTCTATTGTTTTGGATCTTGAACCCTTTTCTGTATGATTGTATCCAAGTCCATACTTGTCAAGATGATATTTTTGACTGCTGATAATGTCATCCAGAACTTTTGAGCTATTCTGCATATTTTTATTTTGAATATGCTTTCTTACTATGACAATCTCTGCTTCCAATTTTCAAATGATCTTGTCCTTTTCTTCTAGTTGTTCTTTGAGTGTTTCCTCAACTCTTTTATCTTCTTCTATTTGATCCTTCAATTTTGTGATGATTTGTTCTAGTTCTCGAGTGTCCTTTTTCTTGTCTAGTTCTACTTGTAGTTTCTTGTTTTCCTTCTTTTCTCTTTTGATAACTTCTATGGCACACATTAATTCTTCTCGATAGTCAACTTCTACCTCTTCAATTTCATCTTTGAATTCTTCATATCCTTCTTCGGCTTCTTCATATTCTTCTTTGGAGTCTTCTTTGTCAAAATCTTTCACTGCCATGAACAGAACTCTTCATGTCTCCCTGTCACTGATTTCATCTCCATTTGATGATGAGATGTCTTCTTTGATGCATAAGATTTTCTTGAAATATTTATTTGTAGTTATTTTTCCTTTATATGTGTGTTTGCCTTTTGAGTAACCTTCATCATTTTTCTTTTTCTTATGAGGACATTTGTTAGAAAAATGACCAATACCATCACAATTAAAACAAATTAAAGGAAGCTTACCTTTATACCTACCATTGGTTCCCTTGTTCAGTCTTTTGATGAAGCTGACCACTTCATCATCTTCTGAGACGTCATTGTTGTTGCTATATTCCTCTTGTTCCTTTTTCTTTTTCTTTGATCTTTTGAATGCTTTGAAGGATGCTTCTTTTACATATGGATTTTCTTGTTCAGTTATCATTTCATATGTTGTGAAGATTCCATGCAGTTCTTCCATGCTTATTGAGTTTAGATCCGATCTTTCTTCTAATGTTGATATCTTAGGGTTGAATCTCATAGGAAGAGATCTTAGTACCTTTTGAACAATTACATATTCTTCGATTTCTTCCCCCAATCCTATGATTTCATTCATTGTTTCATCAAATCTTAAGAAGTAGGCTGAAATATTCTCATCTTCCTTCATTTTTAGTTGTTCGAACTGACCTTTGTAAGTTTGAAGTTTTTCTTCTTTGACTTTTGTATATCCTTCATAAATATTTCAAAGCTTGTCCAAAATCTCTTTAGCAGATTTACAATGTGCAACTTTGGTGAATATTGTTTCACTGAGAACATTCAAAAGTGAATTTGTAGCTTTGAATTATTCTGACCAAGTTTCATTGCTTTGCCATTTGTTGGTGGAGCTATTGGTACTGTGTATCCATCTATAATTGATTGTTCAATTTCAAACCCCCGTGCATGTATATATGTATTCATCCTTATGCTCCAAAAAACATACTTTTGTCCATCAAAGTGTGGTATTCCATTTTTATATGAGTTGGTACTCTCCATGATCTACCTTTCAGTGGTTAAACTGATTTATGAAGGAACCTTCTTTGATACCAATTGTTGGATTACTAAGAGGGGGGTTGAATCAATAATAGCGTAATTATAATCCTTTTTCTCCAAATAGTCCAAGTTTTATATCAATGTAGAAATATTATCCAATAATGAGCAATAAGAAATAAAAAATCACACACATACACAATACATCAGTATTTTACGTGGAAACCCAAATCAGGAGAAAACCAAAAAATGTTTTTTCTTATCTGTATTGAAGAATTACATTAATTGGAAGCACCAACTTCCTTTGTTTTCCAGCTGCAACTGGAAGGAGGCTCCAACCCCCTAGTTTCTCAGGCTACAACCTGAGGGAAGCTCCAACTCCAAAATTCTCTGGATACAACTAGAAGGAGGCTACAACCCCCTATGTTCTTTGGCTACAACCACCTATCCTTGCCTCGTCTTACCACCCTGAAGTGGAAGTAGAATGATGGAACCACTGTCAACCTTTCACTATGAAATATGTTGTTGTACAATTGTATCAACTTGTACGAATCACCTATATCCAATCTATACAACTACCCTGTAATCAATCTCTACCTGAATTGAACATGTATCTACAAAAATACAATAGATACGTGACATGTAGTGATGCAACCCACATATGTACGCACCCTATATATTATGAAGCTCGCATATGCCTTCTGAAACTAGGGTTTCCTTTCACTTGAAAACTTATGACCCTCTGTAACTTCTTTCATGTAGATCTGTAACCTGTCACTGTATCTAGACTGTAACTATACGATGTTCATGCATCCTCATACATAACCTCTACTCAAGGCAAGTATGTCTCTCTCTATTCATGTTCCATATAGGTATGTGTAATCATGAAAAAGTATAATATCCCTCACATGATGTTATTCATCAACCCCTTTCTGATATTCAACTTTTCAATACATCAATAAATACAAGATCTGAACTATGTACCATAAACAATCTTATCAATATGCCAAGAAATACAAGATGTGCCTCAACAAGAAGTATCAATGATAAATATACATGCACTATATATCTGTAGATCTAACTTATACAGAAGATACCATGTAGCCACTAGTCTCTCTAGGGAGAATCCTCAAATCTCCATTGCCATTCCTCATGCATACATCAAAATCCAACTATTCATAGAAATAAGACATACCTTTTGAACCAATGGATGGATCTAATGTATCTGAGCACTCTAGACCTTCCTGGGATCTTGATCTCAGAATCTAGAGCCTCTGCACCTTCATCTTCTCAAGTTTCATGGCTTTATCAACATGTACTCACCCTATACACAGCCAATCCTCATATGTACTCACCCTATACACAGACAACCCACGTACATGTATGTACCCTATACACAACAAGCCCGTGTACATATGCACCCTATACACATCCAGCCCACATACGTGTACTCTCCCAATACAAAGACAACCCACGTACACCTCAGAACATAGGGTTTTCTTTGAATCCAAGAATTTCATTGTCAACCCTTCATGCTACCTCAGACGTTCGCCACTTCATATGTATCCACAAGTATTTACAAGAATCCTTACACAAGAAAATAGATATACAATATGTACAAGTGTGTTTTTATGAGTGAGCTTTGTCTCTTATTTATATCTTCATGTAGCCTTAGACTTTCCTTATTTTAGGGCTTCTTCATTTAAAACAATTTCTTTTTGCAAAGCACTTTGACTCTTGGGGGATTTTATAAGGCTCATGAGGGTTCTCCAACTTCATATGGTCATAACTCTCTAACTGTGAGGAGTTATGTGATGTTCCACATAGCACCGGAAACGACATGACAAGAACTATCCATCTAGGATAGTTTCACTCACAAATTCACTATCCTTCATCTCATTACTCCTCAAATAAGCATGGGTTCTCTCACTCTACAAAGCATCTTCCCATGAGGGCTTTCATCATAAGGGGAACACTTTTGAGTTCATCCATTTTTAATTTGTATCAACCATGACAAGACAATAATGAGTCATCTTTACATCAAATAATATTGGTTCCATTACCCAAACCTTGTGCCACATAGCTTTCTTCAAGGTTTGACATCAATGATAACCAACTTTAATCAACATGGTTACCTTTTTGAGTTTCTTCCTCAACCTAGGAAATTTACATAGTGCTAACATTTTGGCATAATTTCTGGGGAATGAAAATTTAAATTTTCCTTGGGAAAGAATGACTAAAATATCAAACTTGATTCCCGAGGGTAACAAATAATCAGTTATAATCTTGGCTGAAAACATTTACCCTAGCGACTTCATTTTATAAGATCAGTAAAAAAAAAGTAACTTTATTGAGAAATCCTGGCTCCAAAGAAGATTTACATTAGGAGAAATCAAGATCCAGAACCTATAGCATCTATGGTTGATCCTGAGAAAATATTACATAAAGTAAAAGAAAAGGTAGTTGTTAGCGATATTTCTTGCTAAGGGGGTTTAGATATCAAAAGAATGGGTTAAAACCCACTTGTCCAAAGTTTCGAGCAATAATGTGCCCATGGTAAGCAGCAAGCAAGATCGGGCGGTCTAGATTTGCGCACCCAGATCGACGGCGCACAACGAATTTCGCACCCCCTTTTCCTTTCGATCTTTAAGCGAAGGGGGGGGTCCGAGATCGGGGGCGTAGCTCTCCGACGGTTCAGATTAGCGCGCCCGGATCAACGGCGGTGAAGAGCATTTCGGACCCC
>ML777739.1:110396-123225 GCA_009831015.1 Picea engelmannii
TGGAAGCATTATTTGTTGGGAAAAGAAACCATTATTCACACAGATCATCAACCTTTGCAATATTTACAATCACAGTCAAAGCTACAACAAGCTAGGCACTTCAGATGGATGGGTTTTCTTCAACAGTTTCATTTGGTTATCAGATATAAGAAGGGAATATTTAACAAAGTCGTTGATATGCTTTCCAGGCCTATAGTTAGTGCTTCAGTTATTCTTAAGCAGAGTCCTATAATGCATGAAAGTTATGTGGAACAATATGCTTTAGATACTGACTTTAAGGAAGTATATGAAACTTTGTGCCACTCTAACCATGTTGAAGAATTGGATTATCATGTGCATAATAATCTTTTGTATCATCTTGGCAAGTTGTGTATTCCACAGGGAGAAAGAATCAACATCATAACAGAAGCGCATTCTTCTCTTATTGCTGGTCATTTTGGTGTAGGAAAGACAGTGGCTAATTTGCAAAGATACTGCTACTGGCCTAAGATGAATGAAAGTGTTTCGTGATATGTTCGAGGATGTTCGTTGTGTGCTACAAGTAAACCTAGTAATCGAAAGTTGGGTTTGTACACTCCACTTCCAGTTCCTTCTCGACCTTGGCAAAGTATTTCCATGGATTTTGTTGGTGGTTTACCTATGTCGAGAAGAGGTCATGATTATCTTTATGTTGTGGTTGATCGTTTTAGTAAGATGTGTATTTTGATGCCTTGTACTAAGCAAGTAACAACAGAACAAACGAAACAGTTGTTCTTTCAAAATGTTTGGGTGCATTTTGGTTTGCTCAAGTCCATTATTTCTGATTGGGATTCTTGATTTGTTGGAAGTTTTTGGTCAAGTTTGTGGGCACTCATGGACACCAAGCTTAAAAAGAGCACATATTTTCATCTGTAGACAGATGGTCAGACATAGGTGGTGAATCGTACAGTGGTACATCTTCTTCGTGCTTATTGCAGCAAGCATCCTAAACTTTGGGATGAACATTTACACTACGTTCAACATGCGTACAATAGAGCTAAGCACTCTTCGACGCAAACGTCGCCATTTGAGGCATGTTTTGGCTATTTTCCCAAGTCACCTTTAGATTTTATCTTTGGGAAATATATTGCTATTGATGGGCAATATGATATTGATAGGGCAGAGAAGTTCATTGAACAAATTCAGTCAATACATCAGGTGGTGCAAGAGCAGTTGGAAAAGAGTCAGGCCAAGTGCAAGATGAGACATGACAAGCATCGTGTTGATCACAGTTTTGAAGTTGGTGATGAAGTTTGAATTTACATCAGAAAGGAGAGGCTTAAAGGAGAAGGTAAAAAGTTGAAACCGATTCGATATGGTCCCTTCAAGATTGTTGACAAGATTGGTAACAATGCTTCTCGTTTAGATTTGCCTCCTTATATGCAGATGTATGCAGTTGTTAATGTTGAGAATTTGAAGTTGTATGAGCCTCCATTGATTGATGATCAAGGAGAGCATGTTCAGATTCCTTCCATAGATGATTTTTCTCCAGAGTATCTAACAGAACTCCAGGAAGACACCATTCTTGACAGGAGAATGCGAACTTCGAAACGAGGAAATGTGGAGTATTTGTGAGTTGGTATTAAAGGGACAAATCCAAACAAGGCCAAGTGGATTGAGGTTGGAAGTGTGAGGAGACTTTACCCTCATCTACACATAGACTGAGAATAGTCTTTTGGAGGTCCAAAAGCTTCCCAATGGGGAGGTGTGATCAGGGGATCAAATTTTGCTCAAAATTCAAAGTGCTCGGAATGCGACGAAAACAGTGCCATTCGCCGGTCTCGTCTTCCTGATTTCGGCGGTACATTTACTTTGTCAAATGGAATCCATATGGAGAAGATATCGTGATCTGTTCATCAAGGAAAACAAGAAAAAAATTTGGTGCTGACTGTACATTCCGTACGGTCTGACGTGGCAGGGTCGTACAGGCCATACGACCGTACAGTGGTGACATGGCAGGTATTGGCTGGTTGACATATGGCGAGTCAGGTGCTAATGCGTGTCCTTTGGGGGGCCAATGGTGGGAGGAAACATGGCCCAATCCTTGGGTGCCACATGTCACTCGTTGGTTGGCTAAGTAGTTTTATGAAAAATGTATTGGAGGCCACGGGGTTCGATCCCCGGACCTCCCCACCGCATAAGTCTTCACAAACCTCCGCTAACCAATGTGTCGCCCATTGTTCCTTGTTATGTATGTCAACGCATATGTATTTCAATTTGATTGTTGTTTAAATGGAAAAGGGGTTCGGGCCGGGGCTTAGCCCCGACCCGTGGTTGCTTTGCATTACATATAACCGTGTTATAAACTATGTGGCGCAGGTTTAATACATAGCCGAGTTTTGGTATAACCAACCATTCACGCGGGGTTTTAAAACCATAACACACAGTTTATACCATTGTTAACAATGTGCACGGGAGTTCGTTTAAATGTGGTTTTCATGGTTTTAAAACGGTTAACCACCTTTTCTCAAGCACAAGGTCACATGCGCCATATGCCCAGGTGCCTAGGCGGTTAGGGGTTGGCGCGCCCTTAACCATTCTACGGTTTGTACCATTGGCGTGGTTGCACCTGGTGCTGGGTTTTTATGCCATATAATGCGTGTGATCCAAGTTCAAATCAGAAGGGTGTGTTTTGTAGATGCAGAGACAACAAGCTTGAAGAAGGGGAACTTCCAGGAGGCCTAACTTCTTCATTTTTCGACCGATTGAGGTGCCGAAAGAGCCCAGACAGGGGTTTTGGGACGCTCTGAAGCCATTGGAGTAGTCAGTTTGTCAGTTTGAGCATTGTAAGACATGTTTTTGATAACTTTTTGAGAAATTAATAATAATGATCCATTGGAAGCTGGACCAGGAGATGTAGCCCATAAGAGGGATGAACTCCTTTATCAATTGTTGTGCTTATGTGTTTATGTTCATTGATTATGCTGCTGTCTATGTGTAATTTGCATAAGTAATCCTTTAATTTATGTGTTGCAAACTGATCCTTTTGCTTTAAACACATAACATTTACTTGCAATAAGTTTTCAAGTTTTTCAAGTCTTCTTCATTTTTAGATCATTTCCTAAGGATAGAGTGAAAATCATTGATGATACTGGTTTTGATGTAACATTTGAGAAAAATTTGCTTAGATCTAGATCATAGTATAACTTGAATGAAGTTATAATTGATGAGAAGAATGTTCAATATTTGATTTATGTTGTTCCCATTCAAACTATTCTCATTCCCAGTCATATTGTTTACCCAGTCCCAAATTGTCCTAGAGCCATGGCAACAAGATTTTCTCCCCTTGTCTTAATTTCCCAATTTCATGATCTACCTCAAAATTATAATCAGAGAATTAAATCATATGATGCAGAAGATAATGTTTAAGCTCAGAGAAACTTATATTGGTTTAATGATATTGTTGACCTACACAAGGTAGATGATGAGGATGTAAAAGTGAGACTGTTTGCACAAAGTCTCTCTGGTCAAGTCAGAAAACAGGTTAAATCTCTTCTAGAGACAAGTATACTTAACTTTTCAGCCTTTGAGGAAACCTTCCTTGCAAAATAGGGAGACAATAAAAATCCTCTCTAACTGTTGACTCAATATAATAACATAAATAGATCACCTAGTGAGACAGTACATAATTTTTCAACCAGATTCATGAGGTTTTATAATTCAATTCTTGCTGAAGTTAAACCCCCTCTTGGAGCTTCCCAACTTCATTATGTTGACTCCTTTGACATTGATTTTTCCCTGCTACCGAGGGAAACGATATCTACTACACTATATGACATGATGAATGATGCAATTGAAGTAGAGGTTGATCTAATTACATCGACAAAAATTAAGTATAATCCTGAAAGTGATATGAAAAATTTTCAAGGAGAAGCTCAACCCTCAACTACTCAGTCATCAAATGCAAAGTTTGATATAATGATAGCTATGGAATGGTTTGTGGAAAATTTATCCTTCGACAACAAACCTGCCATCATAGATCAATCTCAACTTCAACACATGAATAAAAATTTCAGAAGGGCACCAGTTCCATAGATTAGACAAAGAGACCAAAAAACTGAAGGTGATTATCAAATCAAACCCCCCTTCCAAAATAACTATGTGAATGAAAATTTTGATGAATCTCTTGAAGACAATGTAAAATGTTGTGATGATACTGAAACATATGTGTTCCTAAATAAAGAAGAACATGATAAATTTATGGATACAAATGATAATTTTATGAAGGAAAATGATGATATGTTGTCAATGGAAACAAAAGAGTAGAAGAAGGGGTATCAAAATTCCATCATGCAGTTTCAGAAGCAATGCAATATCAGAAATAAAAAGGTTCCTGCAAACCCACCAAACGTGAATCCTATAAGGGAGCCTCAAGTTAATTTACCTTCTTCAAGTCATCCTAAGAAATACAATTATGCAAGGGATGCATTGGATAAATGAAAACAGAAAGAAGATCTCCCAAATAAGGTACGAGAGACAAAAAGGGATGCAATCATCAAAGAGGTAGAAAAAACTCAATCTCCTTTCAACTTTGAAAGAAAAATGGAAAAAATAAAAAAAATTGTTCCTTTCAATGAGCTGATAAAAAATGGTGAATATAGAATCCAAATCATCAAAATGTTGAAAATGGAAGAAGCATCTGATACTTTGAATGTGCAAGATGATCACCCTGCAATCTTATTTGGTCCATGTGTGGAACAAAGTGGTGATGATTGTGATATACCTCTTTTCTGTGTCAGCCTTAAAATTCACGATATGACCTTACACAATGCAATGTTAGACTCAGGAGCAACTCATAATTTGATGCCAAAGCTAATTATGGATGAACTAGGTTTGGAAATCATTAGGCCTTACAAAGATATTTTCTTTTTTGATTCAAGGAAGGTAAAGTGTTTTGGCTTAATCAAATATTTGGTTGTTTCTCTATCTCAAATTCCATCAAATAATATTGTTGTGCCCATTTCCTCACTTGGGTGAGAAAAACAAGGGCACTTACAAGTCTAGTTGGGCCTACTAGACAAGAAATAGGTTAGTGCATGATTTAGATGATCCAAGCACATGAAATAAACAAGTAAATAAACTAAAAATAACTAAGGAAATAAAAATAAAATGCATAAGAAACTTTGAACCAAAATCAATCAACCAAATGACCAATATTATGCCACCAATGGATAACTATATTAGTTGGCAAAAAACCATAGAGAAAGGAGGACTTATGGATCCCCTCTTCCTCCTTGGTAGGGATCTTGAGTTCCCTAATGGAGAGCTCTTCTTACAATGATAAACTAGAAAGGAAATGGTGAATAAGTCCAAGCATATTCCCTCAAGAGGTGAGTGGAATGGCCTATTGGAATGTTTCTAGAATGCTCCAAGGAGAAAAGAGGATTCTCAAGGGAGGATTGAGGCAGCATAACAATACTATAGAAATCTTAATTTTGAGTGCACCCATGGCCTCCATTTATAACATGTCTTCAATGAATTATTCAACTGGTTCTTGTTGTGAACAAGGGGCCCTTTAGGGCACCCTTTGGTCTTTGACCAACCCCCCATTTGGATTCAGCTTAGATCTGAGGGTCAAATCAAGTTGGGAGCTGGTTCATTAGTGGTTGAGGGGCCGACAAGAACCATAAATGCATTTTTCACAGGAGTGCATATATTTTCTCGTACACAGTCATGCATATGGTGCATTATGCACTCTATGAGATTATTTGGCCCACTCACTATGCGCACGCTTCCTTTAGTGATTCAACACATGTCAATTTTTTGGCCAGTTGTATAGTTTTTGTCTCTTGGAAAAGGCATTTTTGGTGTTGCAGGTGAACTAATAGGTGTTTGGAACTGTTGTATTTCTGTAACCATTTGCATGTGATGTTGCAAACGAAATTTTAGTGATAACATATGCCCCCTAATGTGTGAGGTTAGGAGCATACATATAGCCGAATTACATCAATGTTTCTTCTATTGAGAGTGTCATTTTAATGAAGAGTGTTGATAAGAAATGCAAGAGAGATCCTGTTGGAGGGAGAGGGGAAAGAGTGGGACCCAAATCTTTCTCGAGGGAGAAAAATAAAATATGTATACAAATGAGGCAGGAATGCCCCATGCTCGTGTCATGTAACTCAAAATGTAATACAATAACTAAAGTTTTATGCTGATGTAGATAACTGCGGTGCCTTCCAGGGTGGTTTGGTAACGGAATATGACAATTTTGATGGTGAACACACTCTGAAAAGAGGCAAGGAATCCTATAAGAAGTGTCGATGACTTGCAGGCATTGATGGCCTAGTGAATTCAAAGGTCTTCGGCTGGTAGAAAACAACTGCAATAGTCGTGTAATGAGACCCACTGTAACATGAGATTTTTTTGAATTCGAATGTTATGGGGGTCAACGACATCAAAGAGAAATGATTGTTATCTCTGTGTTGTTCGAGAATCCTCATTGTAAAGGTAATGAGAGTCAAGATACTATCTCCCTTCTAGAAACTGTCTTGGTGTCAACAGAAAGGGAGACATGACTCCAAGAAGCAAATGGCTTCATGAAATCCACGGTGATAAGACCAAGAACTGATAGGAAACATGAACGAAGTCAAGATGAGGTGAGACTCAAGAGTACCCTTGGTTGGGGTTATGTTTGAAGGATGTTTGGCAGCAACCGTAAAATTTTATCTAGTGTCAGGGGGACGACTAGACATGGGGTTAAATTGTGCCAAAGGTGTGAAAAAGTGGAAAAACTTAGGGATCAGGGGTACATGGAATATGGGATACTTAGGGTTTATAAACAAGTGGATACCCCAACCAAAGGATACATGGGTTGAGTTTCTAGAAAAATAATTTCATCAAGGGTGACGACAAAAATCTAAGTAAACACTGGAAACAAAGGATTTTTACAATTACCAAATAAATAAAGAATAATTTGGGATGAGTGTATAGATATAGAAACGAGTGCCAAAGTGCAAGATGGCTTGGCCTATGAGGGCTCAAGTGGTGTGGATAACTAGTGGATGGTGGGGTTTCCATGGGTGGGTTTCTATATGAGGTAAATGGATGGAAGGAAATCTGCATATGGGAAAACTGATTGTGGATGAAATGGAGGGTTAATGATATTGCAGAGGTGAAGTCGAAATAGAATCAAGATGAGATAACCAAGGAGTCCATTACAAAATCTATCAAAATGATGACAAGGAGTATGTAGCTTATTCTCAGAAATGTGTAGGACTATTGGGACTCCCATCCCTAGGGGGTGAAAGCATCATGAATGCCAAAGTGCCAAGGGGGACTATGAATAGGATAACTCATGTGGAGGAGAATGCTACCGGGTGACAGTACCTAAAGGCAGTGGAGGTGACAATACTGCAATGTTGGATGTAGGGACCCTAAAGGTGAATGTCAGAGGATGTGACTGGGATATGCAATTGATATTCAGTGGGAATGATTAGATGTCAGTGTCGATCATATACATGAAGGGGTTCTGCTCGTTTGTGATGACCAAGTACCTTCACATATTAAAATCGAATACCCGACGTGAATGATATCTGAAGATAAATAACATATAACAGTTATTTGATAATTTTGAACATGAGCATGTGTACCTGGATGTGATGTGAGAAAAATGCTCCCCTAGAGCCTAGTGCAGATGGTGACCTGGGAATGTGACTTTGTAGGCAGCGGGACCATGATCCTATGGCTGAAGAAATATCAGGAAACAAAGAATCTTAGCTCCTGTAACTGAGTGTGGAAGTTTGGAAAACGTGATGATATATGGTTGTGGGGCCCACGATGCTTCTATAGTGAGTTGACAAGAGTAGTTGGAGGAGTTTTGAAGATGAAGAGAGTTCGAGCTGACCGATAAAGATTTTGCGAGAGTCAGGTTAGTGGTCCCATCCTCCTACATAGTAGATAGTTTATATTTTTGGGTAGAGGTCATACGGATGGCCGTAGTACGGTGGTTTTTAGGGGTGGGACCACTAATGCAAGGTCAGTGCTATTTTTTATGTTTATATAGGCCTCTGAGCCCATTTTGTATAGGGTAGTTTGACACCTATGTTGTATAGGGTAGGGTGTACCCATTTTGTACCTATAGGGGTGAGGGGACTCAATTGCCTATAGGCGATGTATATGTTGTACTTTTTTGTAATCATTTATGACACTTGGAACGATATATATATATAGATATAGATATATATATACATCTTTGGGATATTTGTGATGTCTACATGTGTTGATATTTGGTAATGTTTTTATGATGTCTAATCTATATGTTGTGACCGATGTATGATAATTTATGTATGTGTGATGATTTCTTGATGTGATAAATGTCAATCTAACAGTAGGTTAGCCATATTATCTGCCATTTGATTAAATTTTTGTGGAATATGTGCAAATTTAATTGAAGCAAAGTTTCGAGATAAGAGTCTAACTTGCAGGTATTTTCAAAAGAGGTAAGGATCACAAACACAATATATGTTGTTGAGATGCAGGACAACTAGTTGGGAATCTAATAAAATACTAAGGTGACGAATGTGGCAGTGACTGGCCTCGGCAAAGATACCAATGAAAACGACGTATTCTGCTTGATTATGGGTGGCTAAGCCCAAACATATACCACTGGAGTGGAGTAGTGCAAGTGAGGGGGTGTAGAGGGACCAAGCAACCGAAGTGAGATTCTACATCCAATGACTAGCTCTGTCAGTGTAACTGATATGGTAGGCCGATGGAGGAGGAATCTATTAATAACACGGATGGTATATCAGACATGAGGCATGGAGGGAAAAAAAGAAGACTAAAAACTCTACAAATGTGTACAAAAGAAAAATCCTAGGGTAGAATGACTATGCTCAAGCGTAAAACTTCTTTAAGTACAACCCATTGACAGGTTCATTGAGAGGATAGCTTTTTAGAGAGGCCATGATGTATGCACCTTTAGTGAGGTAGTGTTGGAAAATGTAGGGTCCATGCCATAATGAATCAAATTTCCCATGGCTGAGAGTATCATGAGTGATATCATAAGTTAGTATGAGATATCCTTCATTAAATGAGTGAAATTTGACATGGCGGTCCAAGGTGGACTTGGACCGTCTTTTAGTTGCCTCATTTTTCTGTAAGGAAGAATGGCGATCTTCATATAGTGACTCTAATTTCAGAAAGCACTTCTCCATTGGATCAATGTCAGGTAATAGCTTGATGGTGGTGTATAATGTGGGAATTTCACACTCGATGGGGAGGGTGGCTTTGATCCCGTGGACAAGATGAAATGGTGTAAAACCAGTGGCAGTTTTGACTGTCGTGTGATAAGCCCATAATGATGAAAACAACATATGATGCCAATTAGTCTTATGTTTGTTGATAGTGCATTGCAACATGGTTTTGAGAAATTTGTTTACAGCCTCAACCTGGCCGTTGGATTGAGGATAGTATGGGGAGTAAAACACATGGGAGAATCCTAATCTTGAGGACAGTTCGACAAAGATCTCATTCTCAAAGTGCTTACCATGATCAAAGACTAACTGTAGTGGAACTCCTAAATGGGTAATGACATGGTTGAAGAAAACACGCGTTGTTGTGTCAGTGGTATTGTTGAAGGTAGGCATGGCTTCGACCAATTTGGTAAAGTAATCCCCTACCACGATGATGTACTTGTGTGAATTACTAGATGGAGGATTTCAAGTCATGAAGTCTATGCCCCATTTGCAGAAGGGGTCGGCGGTGATGAATGGATGTAGAAGAGCCAGTGGCGCTCATGATTTGTTTGTGTAAAGATGGAATTTGTCACATCACTTGATAGTGTGGATGCAGTCATGAAATAGTGTGGGATAAAAGTATCCTGCTCGAATGATTTTTTGGGTGGTGGACATGCCTGATAGGTTTCCACCGCATCCACTGCTATGGAAATCATTCAAGTCTTTGTTTTCTTTGTCGATGGTCAAACATTGACAGAGTATGGTTTCGACCCCATGTTGATATAATATGTCACTGATGAAGAGGTACCGAGGGGATTGATGGTGAATGCACCAACGATCATCTCAAGAGAGATGAGACCCAAACTTTTGTGTCTTAATGTAGAAGAGAAGGTCGTCATACTATGGGTCATCTGAGGGGATGTAGAAGAGGTGTTCATTAGGAAAATCCATATTGATAGGTGAAATTTTAGTGTCTGAGGGAAACGTCATGATGATTTTGGCAAGAACAAGTGATTTTTTGTTTTGGGGAATTGAAAAATCTAGGTTGTATTCCTGAAGGATGATGATCCATGAGGAAAATTTTCCATTAGTATGCCATCGACTAAGAAATTAAAACATGGGGTTGGAATCTTCCACGACTTTGGTAGTGTGAAGAAAGATATAATAATGTAGTTTTTGGACTACGAGGACAACTACAAGGACGAGTTTCTCTTCATGATTGTATTTCAGAGGAGGTCCTGAAAGAGTTTTACTGATGTAGTAAATAACATGATGATGGCCATCATCCCCTAGTTGGACGAGCACTCCTACTACTGAGACAGTTGAGGCCGATAAGTAGAGGATGTAATCATGATCATAGTCTAGAGGACTAATCAAAGGGGCATTGGATACCATCATTTTTAAATCATCAAAAGTGGTTTGGGCACGTTCATCCCATCAAAATGAGATATCATGATGCAATAAGTGAAGGAAACCATGAGTGCAAGTGTCATAATCTGGGACAAAGTGTTGTAAAAAGTTGGCTTTGCCTTGTAGGCTCTGCAGTTGGAAAAAATTCCTAGGTGGTGGAATTTTTGTGATAATTTGGACCTTGAGGGGGTCCACTATGATCTTATTTTGGGAGACTATGAACCCAAGGAGGCATCTAGTGGCGATGCAAAATACACACTTGAGGGGGTTCAAGAAGATAATTGTACTAGCGACATCATTGAAAGATGACTCATAGGTTATCTAAACGATGAGTTAGTTTCTTGGGTCGAGCAGTGTGGTCATCCAAGTAAATGAGGATGATGCAAGCAAGATCATGGAAAACATAAGTCATGGACCATTGGAATGTAGAACCTGCATTTTTTAGTCCAAAGGGAATGACATGATAAGAAAAATTACCCCATGGGGTGGTAAATGTGATTTTGTTCTAATATACTGGATGGATTTGGATTTGATCATAGCTGGAGAACCCATTCATGAAGGACAAGGCCTCATGGCTGGCACAGTCATCGATAATTTGGTCGATGAAATGGGTTGGGAATTTTTCTTTGGGACATGCATGGTTGAGATCACGAAAGTCAATGCATATGTGTATAATGCCTTATTTTTTGCTAACGGGGATGGGGTTGGAGGCCCACGAGGTATATGAAATGGGGTATATGAACCCTGCAGTGCGTAACTTGTCAATTTCGGCATTAACAACCATGACTTTGTATGGGTGAAGTGGGCATTACTTTTTACGTACTAGGGAGACATCTAGCCATGTGTCGATATGATGTTGGACGATATAAGGATCAATTCTGGGCATCTCTATATATAACAAAGAAAAAATATCTTGGTATTCGTAGAAGAGAGATTTCTAAGTTGTGACTTCCTCAGGAGAGCATACAACGCCAATGGTGATTTCCTCTATGATTCCTGGTTTGATGGAAATGTCGATTTTGACAATGGGGGAAATATTGGCCATGTTTCCTTCTTCAAAAGAATCAGGCACAAGGATAGGGTTGTAGAACCAATCTGTATGCCCTGATGGAATAAAATTATTGGTTTCAATTTGACATATGGAAGCTTGGCGAGGGGGGTCAAAGTCTTCCTATGAGAGAAAAAGCACTATGTGATGGAGCACATTCCATGGGTAATCGGGAGTAGTTATTTCCTCTAGGATATATTCGTCACAGTGGAAAATGTGAGAATATAGGTGATCCATGGAGGTAATAGAGGTGACTGTTATCGAGTGATTGTCTTCAAATGGTGAATATGTAGAGGGTGTATCTCAATTATTGTACGATGGCTTTCTTGACATAATCCAAATGTCTAGACACTGTGGGTTGTAAAATGTTGTAGGGGGTAAGATTTCCTGGGGGAAATGAACCAGAGAATTGGAAGGATTTAGGGGAACATCCTCAAACAGTCTATCCATGAACCATGGAGGGGTGGTAAGTGACTCAGGTTCAGGGGAGGTGATGTGAAAAATATATGGAGAAGGGATAGGGGGAATCAATTGCATCATAGGAGGTGAGGGGGTCGAAGGATTTTGAATAAGGTTTATTTGACGATGCCTATATTCAATGATCAAAGGACGTTGGTATGTGAAATTATCAAGTGAGACACAAAGAGAGAAAGGGCATATCATCCATTCGGTGACTGAGGTCAAGACATAATGGATGTCGGTGACATGGGTACCTGAAGGTGTTGGTGGAGAGGGATCTTGCTGAAAGGTTTGGCATACCGTCGTGAGCGTATGTTGAAACTGAGGTAGAGTTGGGAAATGATGAGTGGATTTTCCATACTCTAAACATATGGTACACTCGAGTTTGGTTTGCATCCCTTTATTGCATGTAGTAGAGGATATTGTGGTAGTACTAGGTGTTCTTAGTGAGGCAATGAGTGATGTGGTTACTCGAGGGAGTTGGATAAAATTATGTAACTTGGGAAGAGAAGGACATCAATTATTGGGGTGTCCCTCCCTTTCACATAGTGTGTAAGGAGGTTGAAATCAGGGAGTGTTGTGGGGTATTCTACCCTACGGACTAATAAGCTAGGGCTCTAAGCTTATATGCAGATCATGACCCTCAAGACTTAACTTTTGACCTTCTACCCGAATCTGAAACCCCTTTCTTCACATGCATACAAGAGAAAAATAAACC
>ML777739.1:136312-203825 GCA_009831015.1 Picea engelmannii
TTGCATTGTTAGGTACTCGCGGGCTGTTTTGAGCTAGCCCGCGGATACCCGCGTGCAGTAAGAGGACAACAAGCGGTTGCCCGCGCCCAGTGAGAAGTTAGGGCACGGGTTGTTTGTTTTAAGTGGTTTTTTGAGGAAATACTTAGCATGGATTTGGCTAGGAAGAGGCATGAGTTGGCCTGATGCCAGGTAAACCTGTATGGTGCATTTTAGGGTTATAACAGGGAGGAAGTGGAGCGGTGGGCTCTTTCTTCTTCCATCTGTCCCCAGCCGTAGTAGTGGTGTTGGTGAGTGGGGGTGACGTTGGTGTGGCCGGAGTTAGTACTGGAATCTTCATCAGGATTCCCTCTGACTTAGGATGAAGGGATGGTTGTGGAACCATCGTGGGAGGATGTAGATACCATATAGGGATGGTGAGAACCATGTTGGGAAGGGTAAGCATTGTGGTTACCTGAAATGCTTGTACACCCGGTGGGGGGTAGAAGAAGGGGATTTGAGTGATTCCTTGGGGAATTGTCTCCAAAACAAGGATTTTCCCCTAGGGGAGGGTGGAATTAGAGGTAAGTGGTGTATTAGGGTTCTCATTTAATCCATGAGTTAAACTTTCTTCAACTGGTGGGACGTTGAGAGGTGGAGAAGCCTCAGTGGGAGGCATAGTATCTCTGGTTTCAGTTCCATTAGAAGATATGACAAACACTTTTTTTGAGGGGTGTATGAGAGGTGGTTCTCCATGGTATGCCCCCAACAAGGATGGTTCTTTTAAAATTCTGGGGACCATATCCATGGGTGAATATGCGTCGGAACTAGTGAGGACAAGAGGCAGGATTTTATCGATGTTGGCAGAGTGGTTAGGCTCGTAATGTGAAACTTGGTTGATGGTGATGAGCTTCCCATTGTGGGGGAACGTCATCATTCGAAACACATAATAGGATATTTCCCTCATAGCGTATGTTGGCCCTTGACCAAGTTTTGAAGATCCTTGGTCATGTTTGACCTATTTTGGGACTTCGATAGGCTGGTCGAAGGCGGAGCGCAAGTCGAAGCGGAGATCGTGGGATCTTGACCCCTTTTTAGGGAACTTTTGGGTTTTGGCCTCATGTAACATGTATGGGATGTCGTCTCATGGGTTTACCCATGTTTAGGCCATTTTTTTGATATATAAATAGATATCTAGGCGAAGTAGGAAGAGGCGATTAGGCGATTGAGCTAAGTGCAGATAGTATGAGTGCTTTGTGCATGATGTTTTGAACACTTGCAGAAGCTAAGTGAAAGTGATTGTAAGAATATTATGTGCATACTGTAAGAAGGATTTGTGATGTGACCTAACCCAACGAAGAAGGATCTCACGAGGTTCATGTAGATCTCATGTCCTCTGCAGAGTAGGATTTTGATGCTATGTGCCTGTAAGAAGATTGACAGAAGATAATAAAGAAGAGAAGAGTTGGTGGACGTAGACCTAGGCTGGGGGTGAACCACATATATCCTGTGTTATTATTGTTCTATGAATTATGGCTATTTTTTTCATGTGATTTATGCTTAGTGCAATAATGTATGCTTAGAAGGATAAGATATGATAGCTTAGAGCCTAGTAATATGACTAAGATTCTAGATCTAATCTTTTTTCTTATGCTAGGTTCTTAGATGTGTAGATCTTGTTGAATATTGTGTTTCTCTATAATTAGGTTTTTATCTGCGAAGTAAATATTGGTTAAATACTGATGAATGGTAACTGCTAAGTGATTTTTTAGAGTGTTGTAATCACAGATCCATGTCCCAGCTAGGTTGCAGACACTTGAGTCCTGTAACCACCCCTGCCTCTACCTCAGGTGAGACTTCATATGCCTCGCAGGTGTTTCCGAAAGGGTCAGTATTTAGGGTTTTGTTGGTGTGTTGTTGAAGCATTGATAGAAGACCTAGTTGTCTTTATTGTAAATCTATGGACCATGAAGTTTCAGATTTCCCTAGAATGATTGCTAAACTTGAAAGAATGAATATGGAACAAGATAAACACGAGAAAGATTCAAAAATTAAGACTATGGAAGAACCCCAGAAAGAATCAAAGACTATATTGTTAGAAATAAAAGAAACCTTGAATTATGATAGAGACATCAATCTATCAGAGATCTTAAAAGACAAAGAATGCATAGAAGCAAGAATATGAAACTTCGACATAGACTATGTTCTGGACAAGGAAACATAGGTGAATGTCATGACATAAAGTACTTGGGAAATTTTGGGAAGGCCTGCTATGGTTCCTTCATCAGGAGGAATAGTTTTATTTAGAGGAAAGCTAATAACCCTATGTGGAAGAATTACCCAGATATCTATGAGTGCTCAGCGAACTTTGACAGAGGAAGAATTTGAGGTTATCAAATTTGTTGAGAACAGTGCCCCATTTTCCTTATTGCTAGGAAAACCCTGGTGTACCACCCTTTTTTTTCATAGCTTTATTGCTCTGATACCAAATTGTAGCAACATTTTTGTTACCATACTTCGAAGAAATATAACACTCACTCTCAGAATATAAAAAAACATGCATTTAAGCAATGAAACACATTTAGAGCTCAGAGTTAGTCTTAAAAATTGCTGCTATCATAATTTTAAAACATGGCATTAGCATTAATTCATATGCACAACATAATACATGATAATTATAAATACACAGGCATGCAGAAACATAAATTAAAACATCATATGGTACTTATCTTGGAAACAATAGTAGTTCCACCAACCAGGTGTAGGCCTTCCATGAACCTCCCAGCCTTAGACCACACTGCTCATCAACTCAATAGTGGGTCACCCCCGAGCTGGGACTAAGCTCCATCTCAAGGCAAGGAATCCTAGGATAGGTTGAGGTTACAGGGAAAACACATAGTCACAAGGAAGGAATTTTCTCCCAGGAACCACTCATACTCATTGCGCACAGACTCTCCTTCCCCACATGCCCGTTCCACCCCAGGAGTATACACCTTCTCTATCACCTAGACATCCCTTCAGCTCCTAGCCTCCCTTGCCTTGGGTTTCAGCAACAGACCGGACTGGAAGTCTCCAAGCTCTATGAAAGCTACAGGGTTCCTTCCAGGAGTTCTATCCTTCCTCTGTGCACTCTCTCATCTGGAGAGAATCACTCATAGGCCAAGAAACTTGTTCTTCCAACTTCAGTCACCTCTCTTGCCTGGAGAGAGTATTGTACAAACTAGCAAACAAGCCATGCACAGTCCAGCACTGCGTGGCCTCAACAACCTATGGGGAAAATAGACACGGGCTTTCCAACAGGCTCAACAATGATAGGATGGTCTCACGGTTATGGCTTTGGGATAGAGATTCTGCACACAGGCTCAATCTATTCAGACAGAGGGTGTCTCGGCTTTCCAGAAAATCAACACAATTTTTTTCCTGTTCAGAGGGTGTACGGGGTATTCTTGCAGAGGTCGGACCGGTCATATTGTTCAAAAGATCAGATCGAATGAAGGAGAACCCCCATCACGGCTCATCTTAGCCCTTTATTTACATGGTCCAGGGTTGAAATTTGTCACCCATGCAACTGCATGTGTTCCTTCCATTTGGAAGTTGCTTGTCCTTCCAAAAGAACTTAGGATAAGACATATTATTCACATGTCTTTTGGAATAATATTAAATTATCATTCCCAAGGCTTAAGCCCCCTAGGATTAACACTTAGCCCCTTTTCCCACCTTCCAACCCTTAATCCCTTTCCCTCTCTATGGATGCTTAGTCCCCCATCACTCAATCATCATGTCGACCTGCACCTGGTGGTGTTTATATTTTATTAATGTGTTACATACATATAGTTACAAAACCAGGCCCTTCGCCTACAACCCTTAGGCTCTCTAGCCTAACAATCACATAAGCCCACTGACTTATACAAAATTGTCTCACCAGCCTATAACACATATTTCCAATTCATTTCATAAACCATATTTACAAAGTCTTAGCCTTGGGGACACTACAATCCCCCTCCCCTTATTTCTACACTGTCCTCAGTGCAACCTTACACTGTCTTTGAAAGCTTTTCAAAATTTTCAAAAAGATGCGGGTACTCTACCTGCATAACATCTTCATGCTCCCATGTTGCGTCCTCAGGACCATACCAAGTCCACTAGACCTTTACAAGCTCTATGGCTCAAATCCAGAGCTATTTGCTTTTCCTGTCCAATATGCGCACAAGATGCACTTGTAGGACACCTTCTGGTTTCACCTGAATCACATTCCAATCGATAACATGATTAGCATCATGTATATATCTCTTAAGTAGTGAAACATGAAACACATTATGTACAGTCATATATGCAGGTAATGCAAGCATGTATGAAACTGGCCCAATCCTTTCCAAGATATGAAATGGCCCACAAAATCTTCCTGCCAACTTGGCACAACTTCTCAGCTTCAGGGAACTCCTGTTAGTTTTTACTTTCATGAAAACATGATCACCCACTTTGTATTCTCTATGGTTTTTGTTCTTATCAGCATAACTCTTCTGCATGTCCTGGGCAGCTTTTAAATTCTATTTAATTCTTATCATTTCATCTTCCATCTCTTTGAGTAGCTCAGGCCCAACTACTCCTATGTCAGCTGGATTATCCCAGCTCACTGGAGTGTTGTACTTTCTTCCATAAAGTGATTCAAATGGGTTCATCTTCAACGATGCGTGATATCCATTATTGTAGGCGAATTCTACCAAATACATGTAGTCTTCCCATCTTGAAGGTTTATCCATCACATACATTCTCAGCATGTCTTCTATTACTCTGTTCACCCTCTCTGTCTATCCGTCAGACTCAGGATGATACGTTGTACTAAAGTTCAGATTCATTCTAAATGCTTTGAACAATCCTTTCTAGAAATTTGAGGTTAATTTCAGGTTCCTGTCAGACACAATCATCTTAGGAATTCCATGCAAGCGTGCCACTTCTTTTAAGAAGATATCAACAACATCTGTTGCCTTGTGAGTGGTTTTCAGTGGAATAAAATGGGCATATTTTGTAAGCTTGTCCACCACCACCATGATTGAAGCATGCTACTTGCTTGTTCTAGGTAATCCCATAATAAAATCCATTGTCACCACTTCCCATTTCCACTCAGGAATGGGTAAAGGCTGCAGGAACCCTGTTGGGTGCCTATGCTTAGCCTTAACTTTCTGGCACTCCATACATATGGAAACATATTCAGCGATTTCTTTCTTCATACCCGGAAAAAAATAATGTCTTTTGACTACCGCTATAGTATTCTGATAACTAGGATGTCTGACATACGTTATGTTATGCATTTCTTTTAGAATTACTAGCTTCAATTCTTGGACATTGGGTAGGTACACTCTGTTTTTATACAGAAGTAAGCCATCAACTTCCAAGGTGTAACTTTCCTTGGTCTAGCTACCAAATCTCTGAACAACAAATCAACATTTGTAGCTTCCATAACTCTATCCCTGATATCATTCCTATACATGATAATGGTTGTAGCACGTAAGTCATGCACTTTTCTGTTGAGTGCATTAGCCACCTTATTTTCCTTACCCTTGATATGCTTGATATCAAATTCATATTCGCACAGAAACTCCAGCCATCTCGTTTGCCTGGCGTTTAAATTCGGTTGATCAAATAAATATTTCAGACCGTTGTGGTCTGTTTTCAATTCGAATCTCCTTCCCATGAGGTAATGTCTCCATATCCTCAGAGCGTGGACGATTGCTGCTAGCTCCAAATCGTGAGTGGCATAATTCCTTTCATGCTCTTTCAACTTCCTGGACTCATAACATATTAAAAATCCCTCTTGGCTGAGAAATCCTCCCAACCCCTCCTTACACACATCTATGCAAACCAAGAAATCCATATTTGGATCTGCAATCCTTAGGATTGGAGCGTTGGTTAACAACTGCTTCAATCGCTGGAAACTATTCTCACACTCTTCAGTCCATTGAAACTTCTTCTCCTTCCTTTTCAAGGAAGTAATAGGGTGAGATAACCTTGAGAACCCTTCTATAAACCTTCTGTAATAGCCTTCCAGACCCATAAACGATCTAACTTCTGCCACATTCCTTGGCACTGACCATTCTCGGATGTCCTCAACCTTTTCAGGATCCACAATGATCCCTTCTTCTGAAATAATATGTCCCAAGTAATGGATCTGCCTTTGATAAAATGAGCATTTTCTCAGCTTGGCATATAGCTGGTGTTCTCTCAACACTTGCAGAACCATTCTCAAGTGTTGTTCATTCTCTTCCTTTGACTTGGAATACACCAAAGTTGTCATCCAGGAAGACTATGACGAACTTGTCTAAATAGTCCCTGAATACACCATTCATTAATCACATGAAAACAACAGGTGTATTTGTCAGTCCAAATGGCACCACTGTGAATTCATAATGGCCATACCTTGTTCTAAAGGTGGTCTTGTTGATGTCCTCATCCTTTATTCTTACCTGGTGATATCCTGATCTGAGATCTATTTTCGAAAATATTCTCGCACCCTTCAACTGATCGAAAAGATCATCAATCCTTGGTAGAGGATACTTGTTTTTGACAATTACCTTATTCAACTGCTTCAAGGTGACAAAATTTGGAATCTCATTTGCATTATCTATATTATTATAAATTAGAAAACTCCAATAAAATTGGCTCCCAAAAAACAAAAATCCCCTTCTCAGTCTTATGAAGTTGTATTTATACATGATTCAACAAACCTTTTTCCCATTGGTGATTAACTAACTTCCTAAGCCTAACGGTTACATGAATGAGCAATGTCGAACCGTTTACATTTCTATTTTAACTGCTTTATATTCCAATGATGAAAATATTCAAAATACAATTTCATGTCTATGTTGATGAACATCCTCTTTCTGTTTTAAGACAATGAATACGTTTTCCTAGGAACTGCACTAAAACTTTGGGAGCTTCTGGAATATCTTTTGCTTCAAATAAGAAAAACTTTCTCTGCAGTTCTGGCAGACGATCTTCGATTATCTTCATCGTAAACTTAATAGTTTGTAGCTTTAAGTTAGGCATTACTATCCATTTGTCAATTTGAGTAACATTGATTACTTTTATTTGTGGAATCTCTGCCTGAATTTCTTCCAGCTCTTCTTTAAATCTTAAATGATGCTTGACAATGTTAATTTCTCCTAACAACCTGGGACAATCCTTTTTTCCAATGTTCAATGAAGTTTTCTCTAAAAGGTCAAAAATTACTTGACAATTGTCATTAACTTCTCTGGTTATTCTTTTTTTTTTTCTGTGATGTCTACCTCCCATACCTTGAGTATTACATCACCTTTAATCTGTTCTTAAACATATAGCTTTTGAGCCTCCCCGAAATCCTCTTTTGTTGAAAGAGACACTGCTTTTTGGAAAGTTGCTTTGGCTTCTTTCACTTCTCTTTCTTTCTGGAGAATATTCTCCAATGATTTACTTGTTTCTTGAAAGTAATTCTGAACAAATTCCAGACTAAAAAACACTCCATGTTCTTCTTTTTCTATCTTCATATGTATTTCCAATACCTAGGCCTGGAAGATTTCAAGCTCTACCACTTGATTTGAAATGGAATTAATCTTATCTTGTAATTGTTTATTTATTTCCTCTTGTTGTAGGACTTGTGCTTGAGTGATCTGTATTTTCTAATTTTCTTCCTCTAAGCTTGCTTTCATTTTTTGAATTTCTTGAATGTCATTTAATCTAGCTCGTTCTAGACCCTTTTTTATCTCCTAACTGATATTTCTTTCAGGCTCTTTTTATTGACCCTGTAACTGAGCTATCCTTTGATCTTTTTGCTCCAACATAGTTGTCAAACTGTCCACAGAGTATAAATTCACCGACGCTAAAGCTCCCATTGTGCCTGCTATTTCTGTATCAAATTATCCCTCTTTAAGATTTTGTCCATCAATAATGATCTTGTGTTTTTTAATCATCATATCTCCTCTTGGATGCATCTCCTATTTCAGGATAACTTTCCTCTTTTTACTGAAAAAATAATCGGATGAAGGAATCTCATCCCTAAAAATAGGCTCAAGATCACTCACGTATAGATCTCCCTCGTGGGGGTTTCCATAAGTAGACTGCAATGGAGTCAAAGAAGTAATGGGACTTCTAAGTTCTGTCGATGTTGTTCCTCCTACTTTTTTGGGAAAACTCTCAAGGATTTCTGAGGGTGTTTCCAACTCGTTTCCTTTCTCTGCCTCTGATTTTCCTGTCTGAAGGACTCCTGCTTCCTGTGAATTCATTTAACTCTCCTTCATTTTTCTCTTTGTATTTGATTTATCCTGTACATCTATTTCGAAGCCTGGGGGAGGCCCTTCCTGCTCTGGAGGAGGAGTCATGGATTCACCTTGCAAAATTTTTGGCAAACAGCTTCGCCTGTGACCTTGGAAGGATATAAAACCAGTCTGCAAGTCGTGTGATAAGGCATGTACCCTGTTCAAAACCTCCTCATAAGTTTTAACATCCTTGAATATATCATCATAAACAGATGTTTCATGCTCATAAGCTTTCATATTACAATGCATCAAATGTCTGCTTACTAATTGATAAGGGTCATGCTTTATGTGCTCAATATCTACCAGTTTTATTTCTTCTAGTGCTTCAACCTCCACTTTAGAATGGCTGAGGTTTAGTAATGAAAATTTTTCGACATACACAGGGAAGATTGGCCAGGATTTCTTTTGAGCTACCTTTAGCTCTATTCCAACACCACCTTTCACTATTTAATGTGCTACCTCCCTCAATACCAGTCTGTCCGGGAGGAAATTCGGAAGTGCGTGAGGGGGGATTGAGAACCCATAAACCCTAATATAAGAGAAGTTTTCATCAACAAACTAGTTGGCTATTGCTTTGAGATTTTCTGAGACTATCTCAGAAATGCGAGGGGGTTCACAACCATGAAACATTTTATGCATTGGAATTATTATAAAATGAAAAATTTCATAAAATGAAATCTTAGCATTTTCTTCCCATATCACAGAGTGATACTCATGAATGGGTTTTGGACAAGCTATGTTCCAACTCTAATTCATCAAGGGAAAAGGAGTCACAAAGAAAACTGCGTCCATAATGTACGTTGACATGTAAAAGGCCACTGGTTGAGTTTTAGATTTTGCAACTCTGTAATTTGAAACTTCTTGAGCCAGGTTATGAGACAAAATCTTACTCTAGTTGAAAGTGTATCCTTCTGAAGATTCTTCTAAAAAGGGCACCCATTCTACAGGAAAATGGCAGGGATCCTTTCTCCCGAAAAGTCTTCACAGCATAATGGCTACATAGACCATGTATTCGTTCAAAGATGTTGTGGCATAAACCCCATGGTTATCAGCCCTAAAATTTGATGGACATCTCCACCATTCTCTGATTAAATCGAGATAAGTTCGGTCTGCCTCAGTACACTCCTTCCTTTGAAATTCAGCTAAAAACTCGGCATTATAAGTATACTTAGGATTTGGTGAGAGTTTATACATTACTTGTATATCTTCTGGCCTGAATGAGCCGACAATGACCCCTTGATCATTTAAGATGCTCCTCATCGGAATACAAACCTTTTCCAGGGCCCAATTGATCATGTCGTTGTATGCCATAAGCCGAGGGAACGTCGCGAGCTTATGAAACTGTGATTCTGCTATATCCCGAAAGTGATTCTCGGAATCAGTCGGAGAATTCTTGATTTCATATTCCAGAAATTCAGATATTTGTGTCCAGGATTTAATTGAATCGATAGCATGTGGTGTAGTGTCGGATATGATATCTCCTCCCTCTGTATCTTCACCCTTCTTCGGTGCTTTCTTTGGTGCCATGACTTTAAGTTAGCTAGAAAACCTGTCACAGAAAAGGAGTGTATGAGCTCGGCTGAATGCGTCTTACACTAGATAGTATGAAACAAAAAATGTTGTGAAACATAGACCTTCAAACTCTCTTTTAATCCATTTAACGATCCAGGTACTGACACAGCTGACAAGAATTTAATACATTGAATACAGTGGATATTTACTAAGATACGCATTAGTGTCACATATCATCAGTTATCCTTTATTAAAGTGGTCGTGTTTTGTCACTTTTGAATTCAAAATTCGGAAAATTTCATTTGATCGGAAACCGGAACATGAACAAATCTAAAATTTTTATTATCATTAATCATGCTTCCAAAACAGAGTTAATTTAGACTAAACACAGATTAAGATTTGAGACTTCACGTTTCGGGATTTCGGGGATCGTGTTGACAAGAGGTATGTTATCACTAAATCCCGATTTCCGAAATTGTGAAATCGCAACATGTTTAAATTAAGACTTAATTTCGTTTTAGTAAATTAATTAATCAGTATTAAAGCCACTTTGATTATTTCATAGTTTCAGGGATTGTGTTGACAAAAGCTATGTCATCGTTGAATCTCGATTTCTGAAATTGCGAAATGATTAACTTAAGCCTTAAATTTTGTATTAGTGAATTAATTAATCTGGATTAAGGACTAACTTCCAAAACAGGATTAATTCAGTTTAACAAAAATTATGGGTCGGGATTTTGCATTTTGGGATTTCTGGGATCATGTTGACAAGAGGTATGTTATCGTTGAACCCCGAATACTGAAATTGCACTATGATTAACTTAAGCCTTAAATTTTCATGTTAGTAAATTAATTGATCAGGATTTGAACTAACTCTCATTCTTTCGGGAAACCGAGGATCGAGATTTCGTGATTCAATATGTATTGAAACATATGTTCTCAATAAACCTCAAATCCCAAAAAAATTTTAAAGTTAGTCTTAACTTCTTTAGGTTTTAATCTTATCATGATTAAAAAATAACTTTATAGAAAGTGCGTCGAGACTCTTATAACATTTTAAGTTTTTTTCCTTTTATTATTTAAAGAATAAAGTTTGTCAGTATTTCAGTACTGGCCTTTTGGAAATGACAGTGAGGGTTATGCTTTGTGAAAAGATGAAACCCGAAAAAGGAAGGTTTTAGTTTTGAAGATAAAAAAATTAATATATGTTTCAACATAGGCTCCAATTGGGGACCTCGTCTCCTTGTGGGATGAGGAGAACATGTAGACTTAGTGCCTTTATTGGGTAAATGGAGTCAATGGATTCTTTCTACAGAACTTGCTTAGGAAGGGGATACAGAGGGAAAAAGAGATTTTGTGTTTACTTCTGAAAAGATTTTCAAAAATCTCAACATTGTAAACTCAGCTGCAGCCCCATTCTTGATCTTCTCCTTCTCGCTTCTGAATTTAAGTTTTCTTTAAGATGGTCAAAACAATCCAAGGGAATCCAACAGATCCTGTGGCTTTTGGCTTGCATCAAACGAAGTAAATTTCATGTTTTTAATTGGGGAACCCTGTTTGGACTTGGGATGCAAATCTGGTTTTGAAAAGGTTGGTAACTAGGGTAGAGTGAAAAATATGTATGACAGCCTCACAGATACCTCAGATATTGCTTCACTGCTAGCGAGCCTATTTAGTATCCCGGTGAAGTTATCTATCCCTTTTTACTGAATTTCCTTTCACCACTTCGAATTATAATTATGCATTTAGATGCTGAGACGAGGGAAATCATTTAAATGAATTTCCTTTCATCGTCTTCTTGGACTAGATGGGGGCAATCAAATATGAATTTCCTTTCACCATCTATCTTATATTTTACTTTTTGAACACAAAGTGGGGGCAATCAGTGGTAGTAAGTGTACCAGGGATGGTATCTGTGTAAAATTTGCAGTGTAGGTCTATCAACTTTCTTTGATTACCTTGGACCAACCCTTTTTAACTTTCAAAGCACCTTAGTCCATAGGGAAAAAGGAGACAATTAATTCCAGGGGTCTTCCTTCGAGCAAGCCTAAATCCTTAGAAAACTGTTAAGAAACCTAGGAAAGTCAGGATCAACCTAAGCATAACCTATTTAGTCAGAGAGTGAGGAGTTATGATGACTGGTCTACCTTTTAAGAACTGTTTTCCATCTTCCAAAGCTAAGATGTAATATCTTCTCCCTCTGAGGGAAACCCAGAAAAATAATTGGTCTTTTATGAAGGAAAAACCAAGGGTAGAAAGGGGCAATGGAGAAAAGACTTGGAAATCAAAAAACAAGGGTCATGAATTAAACCCAACTCTTGGAACTCTTTCTTAGAGATGTTTTTCTCCTTTTGTTTATTTTCATTACCTCTTATCTTATTCTAGGTGAAACTCTTAGGGCCTAGATTTTGAAATCATTCTTTTAGTGACCTATCACACTTATGAGACAATCACTGCACTTTTTTTTATAAAAAACCTTTGTCTGAAAAAATAGACTTTTCTGGAATTCACACCTTTGCCTTACCATTTTCATTCTCTTTTGAAATAACAAAAAATCTTATATATCACGTATTTTTGGCAAATTTATCTTCCACTATAAGGCTGTCTGTTTGCTACTTTCACTTGTCGGGCTGTCATCGAGAATCTTGTAAGGGAACAATATGAAGAGTATCATGGTTTTTTAAAAGAATTGAATACATTGAGAATTTTCTATCCCTACTTCTAGAAAAACATTAACCTATTTTGTTTTAATTTTTATTTATTTTTTTTATTGATAGAATGAAAGTAGACTTACCAAAGAAAATTATGAAATAAAAAGAATAAACAAACCGATATATACAGTGGGAATTCTGGAAATGAACTATTCCATATAGTGTTTTAAATAACGCTCGTTGACAGGGGCGTTCAGGATTTTACCGTCCAAATTTTTTAATAGAAACAATTTTTTTCCTTCAGGAGATGCAACCTTGAACGGTCCATACCAAATGTGATCGAATTTACTATGTTTTAAAACCAAATCTCCAGGGATAAAATCCCTGTCCTTGGCCTTACGATCGAATAGCGCTTTCATATCATCCTGGTATTTCTGCAGCGTTTCGTCCACTTCGGCCCTATGCTGTTGGAATTCAATCAGCTGGTTTATTCGTCTTGTGACATGATTTGGTTCTTCCTTCTCATATTGCCAAAGTTTCATTATGGGAAGTGCTAGATTTATAGGTAACACTACATCAGTCCCGTACACCATTTGAAAAGGGGAAGTACCGATAGACTTTTTCATTCCTATCCGATTTGCCCACAGAGCGTATCTCAAATGCATATGCCAAGATTTCTTGTTTTCTCTCAACACTTTCTTAATTATATTGATTAGGCTCTTGTTTGAAGACTCGGCCAGACAATTTCCCTAAGGGTAGTATGTCATGGAATGACCAAGCACAATATTATATTTTTGGCAAAAACTGACTATAACCATAGATTTAAAAGCATGTGCGTTATCTCTGACTATCTTTCAGGGGCAACCAAATCTAGACAAAATATTCTCTTCTAAGAAATCTATTACCACCAAATCAGTATCCCTTCTAGTTGGAATAGCTTCCACCCATTTGGTGAAGTAATATGTAGCAGTCAGGATCCATCTGTGTTGAGTGCTAGAATGAGGATTAATTGCACATATGAAATCTAATCCCCATTGCTGAAAAGGAGATTCCATTTTGACAGGAGCTAATGGCATTGCTGGGATTTTATGTTTGCCTGAGAACAATTGGCAAGGGTTGCAAGCTTGGACCTTGGTGTTGACATCTGAGAAACGTTTGGGCCAATAATACCTTTCCCTCAGGATCTTATAAGCCATTTCCCTCCAGGCGTGGTGTCCTCCACACACTCCTTCGTGAAATTGGATTATGACCTTTTATGTTTCTGATTCGACCAAACAAACCAACAGGAAGCCAAGTGGGTCCTTCAAATATAATCGTCTTTTGGATATATAGTACTTGACCACATGTAGCTTCAGCATTCTAGCTTTAGATGAGGGTAAGTCACTTGGGCACTTCAAGGTCAACAAGTAGGACAATACGTCTTTGCACCAATTTGATGAATCAAATTTCTCTTCGATTTTGATTTCAGTTATTGGTTCATCAAGCTCATTCATGTCCAACAACTCTTCTCCTCCCTGTAAGCCATTTATTCTGAGAGCTCTGAAATTTGATTCACCTAAGAGTTTAGATAAACCTTGTCCCTTTACTAGTTTCATTGGTTTTATCTCCAAGTCGAATTCTTGGATTTTGGCAAGCCACCCTCCTCTTTTTCCATCGTTGTCAGACTTAACCAAAATGTCTTTCACAGAGCTGGTGGGTATGTAGGCTATTACCTTAGAATGTAACACATAGGTTCTGAAATCCTTTAACACTTTCACCATAGCATATGCTTGTTTTTCCATTATATTATATCTGAGTTCGGCATCTCGAAGACTTTTGCTAAAAAAACATATCGGTTGCTCGAAACCTTCTTCATTATTCTAGAAGGAGTACCGTGCCAAGTGCGTGTTCGGAGGTGAATGAGAAAATAAGAAAATCCTTTAGATAATCAAGGCTTTCTAGTATGGGTTCCTCACTTATAAATTTATTGATGCGTGCAAATGATGCTTTAGCTTCTACTGTCCATTTCACTTCGTTGTTTTTCTTTAGCATATCTATAATTAATTTCACAATTTCTACAAAGTTTGGAATAAATCTTATCAAAAAAGTTATTTTCCCTAAGAATGACTGAATCTCTTTTACATTCCTAGGAATATTTATTGTGTCTATAGCTTCCACTGTTTTAGGGTCAATTTTAATTCCATCTCGAGACACAATATGTCCCAAGAGTTTACCTTCTTGCATAGCAAAGTGAGACTTTTTGGGGTTTAAATACAAACCAAACCTATGACATTTCTCAAATGTTTGCTTGAGATGAATCACATGATCTTCATCAGATTTAGAAAAAACGGTTAGATCATCATGATAGATAACCACAAATTTATCTTGTTCACCAATAAAAGAAATATCCATAGCCTGCTAGAAGGTAGCACCTGCATTCATTAAACCAAAAGGAATCTTATCATACATGAATGTACCCCAAGGAGTGGTAAAGGTTGTCTTTTCTTTATTGTGTTCACAGACGGCGATCTGATTGTACCCAGAAAAACCGTCGATCATTGACATCCTATTGGCCACAACTACTTTTTCTAAAACATGATCCATTTTGGGCAGGGGGTAATTATCTTTGAGGGATGACTTATTTAGATTTTTGAAATCGACACACAATCTAATTTATTCTTTTTTCTTTCTAACATGGACCAGGTTTTCTACCCAATCAGAGTATCTCAATGGTACACTTATTTTTGCATCCAAGAGTTTTTTGACTTCCCATTCGACCATGGGAAATAAAATAGGATTGATTGGTCTGAGTTTTTGTCTAAAGGCTTTGACACCAAGCTTTAGGGGTATCTTATGTTCGATCACATAGGTTTCATAGGTTCTAATCTCTTCATATGACCAAGAGAAAATGTCTTTGTACTTTATAAGTAACTTCACGTATTTATTTTTAGTTTCTGTAGATAGATATTTGGATAGTTTCACCATCTGAGGGTTTCCATTAGTACCTATGTCATAGTCCTCAACCTCTTGAGGTTGAGGTTGTAGAGTGGATTTTGAAGGGATATCATCTTGATTGAATAACATTTCCAAGGGAATCAGGCCCTTGGGGATCTGGTTATTTTTTAGAACGAGCATTCGGTGAATCACGATTTTATCATGGAACTCTTGAGGATCCTCCTCTTCCTGCATGATCCAAATAGGATCATTTTGATTTTCTTGATCAGTATGCGTTACGGAAAACTCATCTATTGATTCTAAAAATTTGTGAAGTTGTTCATCATCTTCAAAGACTTGCCAATGTTGTATGTTATTCATTATTGAAGGTTGATGCCTAATTTTTATGTAATACTTTAATTTAAAAATGGTGGGAGGTGTGAAAGTTGAGGCTACTTTGGCTAACGCATCAGCCTTTTGGTTTTCAATCCTTGGACCAAAATGAACATTCACAGAGGAGAAGAAAGTATTGATCAGATCCCAGACACAATTCATGTAGTACCTCAACCTAGGATGTTTGGCCTGGTACTGTCGGTTTACCTGTTTTATGATTAACTCAACGCCACCAAATACTTCGAGTTTTTTTATTTTCATTCTCCTAGCGACTTTTAATCCTAAAACTAAGGTTTCATACTCGCATACATTATTTGTGCAGTCCATGTTCCACTGTAGCCTATAGGAAAAGGGGATGATAAATTGATCATCAGGAGCCACAAGGAGAGCCCCTGCTCCACCTCCTAAGTAGGATGAAGCACCGTCAAAAAACATTTTCCATATACCAGTACTATATACATTTTTTTTAATTTTTTCTTTTTTTGAGTTTTCTTCTGTACAACTTTCATTTATACCTACCTCAAAATCGTCATCAATATATAAGATACAGTTTCCTAAATCTTGATCAGAAATATATACAGGGTGCTTATTTGGGTTATGTGGATCACCTACCGTGAATGCCAGCCTAGTCTCTCTGTAAAGACACATGTATTGTCCTCCGAAAACTGGAATCGTAGCCAATGTCATGTCAAGTTGGAGAGATCCTCTAAGCTTCGCACCCCATGACCTAGATAACGACATACCATATTTAGGAGGAATATCAGCGACCACTACATCCATAAGAATGCTTTTTGCAGGTATTTGTGCTAGACCTACCACCAGGTCTTTAATCATGCCTATGCATTTGAACTTTCTTGAATCAAATGAATATAAGTCTCCATATGGCCTGGTGATTTCGAGACCTAGTTTCTCCATAATGGCCTTTGGCATCACATTGTGAGATGCTCGAGAATCTAGCATACAGTTATGGATTAGGTGGTCAAACAAGGTTAATGTGATATAAAAGGGGGCCAGAATGTCTCTCTCACTTTCAAAATGCGGACCAAAAACTATGTTCAGCTTGTCATCTTCTAAGTTGATGACATTGGCATGGATTTTGTCTTCTGAAAAGCTAATCATCTTGGCAATTTGTTTTCTATATATGGGATTTTTAGCCAGTTCAACAAGTGGGATAGGGATTTTGATTTTATTTATTTCATTTTCCAGACTAAAATTTCCTAGGGCCTTGTCGCTCTCTATGTAGAGGGCTTCAATTCCTTTCTTTTTAGCTTTTCTTTATGGTGTGGATTTGGTTTCACTCACAGGGACCTGTGTTTTCACAGTGGGTGTTCCTACAGACTTTGACTTGACAGGTTGCGTGTCATTGGTTTGGGTTTTTGTAGTCTTCTTGTCAGCAACCTTTGGAGTCACTTCATCAATTTCGCCCCTAGGCAAGATATTTTTTGTTGGGACGGTTGGAAGACTCTTATTCCTAGGTCTTAAATTATATTTCTCCTATAGTTCGGATATAATATCATCTGTAATACCCTAATAGAACAAATCTTCAGACGTATCGTTGCTAAAATTGTCTTTCGATCTACTTTCTTTATTTAAGTATTTTTTGTAATCTTGTCTCGATAAATAAGGTGATTTATTATCATCACCATTATTATTAATATCCTCATCAAACTCTTCAAAATCTTCTAGATCTTCCTCTCCAATGAAGTTTTCACTTTTGAAGGGGGTTGGGATCTTTTGATCCCCATTTTTAATTGTTTTTTGTGGGGCCTAAGGATCAGGATTCCTTCTAAAATCCTTCCTAGGAAAATTATCCCTTTTCGGTTTCTCTAGTTCCATTTTTGAGATCTTATTTGAAATTTCTCTAATTACCCTAGCCATCTCGTCTATTTTATCTCCTGAGGATTTCCCCGATCCTGAGGATCCACCTTGTTCTTTGAATTTCCTGTTTTCTTTGTTCCCAGTTTCTATTTTTTCTTTTAATTTCCCTGATGCCATCATCTTCAATTCGATTTCTAGAGCATCATCTTGCATTTTTGTGAGATCTACTGATCTCCTTTCTCTCAATAATAGAGCAAAATCAGGATCAAAGGCTTCAACAAAAGTCACCTCTGTTGCAGGTTGAGAAGGTTTGACTTCGATCGGGATTTTATTATATAACTTGTTAAACCTTTGCGTGAACTCAAGAACATATTCTGAGTTTTTCTTTCTAAGGGCTCCAAATTTAGTTAGGTAATAGAGGTGGTCCCTCCTCTCACCCCATTGTCTAATAAAAGCATTTTCAAGCTCTTTGTAAGATCTTAGAGATCCGACTGCTAAATCTCAGAACCAGGTTCTTACCTGTCCTTCAAAATTTTGAACGAGGAGTCCAGAATAGACATCTTCGTGTTCTATTCCGAGGATGTCGACAAATTGGTCAAACAAGTTTATGTGCTCTTGAGTGGTCAAATATCCTTCGCCTGTAAATTTGGGTAGGCTTTTCATATAATTTTCGAGAAGATCGTGTAGGGGAACTGGGAGGACAAGGGGGGAATATCTAGAAGCTACTTTAGCGAAGATTCTAGGAAGTGGCTCTTGGCCACCTGCTGGTCCTCTTGAGGCACCACCTCCAAATCTATCTCCTCCATGTGCGTCCATTGATAGATTTGAGGTTGAAGCTCAAAATGTGTGAGGAGAAGGTTCACAGAAATCTGGGGAAAATACATCAGGAAAAGAGAACATATTGTATGAGAGGGGAAGCGAGACGGATCTATCAAGTGTTTTCATAATGTTCAACTACATAAAATCAGGATGACAAATAGTATGTGTGGGTGAAATAATTTGTCTAAAGTATCTTCGTGATTTTAAAATCTTTTCTGGATCAGAGACTGGCGAGGTCTTCTTGTCATCTGGGTTTTTTCTGTTGTTCTTTCGGTTAATAGCCAGTTTACTTATCATGGAGTCTCCAAGTGAAAAATAAAGGTAGCCTTAGAAGGTTTTCTACCTTTGTTCACTATCAAGGAAAGAAAGTGTCAATGACATTCTTCCTATGGAAAAGTTTCATTTCTTCGTTCCCTGGCAACGACACCAAAAAAGATGTTGTTCCTGAGTTTATACTTTAAGGCTTTAAAGTATACCGTCAAGACATCCGAAAAAATAAAGAGAATTAAGGAGTAAGAATCAATTGAAAAGCGTAAATCAGAGTTGGTTTCTCAGCTGTCTCTGTCTAGCTTCCCATTGTTCTAGGATGTTGATTTCTCTCTCAATAACTGCCCATGAACATTCTAATTCAACTCGGGTAGTTGTTGTTTGCAGGATAGTATTAAATAGGTTCAAAGCAATGCTAGTTTGATCCTGTAGGCAGGGTTCTATGTTAGGTTGTCTATTACTTGGGACAGTCATGAAGATTTAAATTTTATTAAGTTATAATTTTTTTTTAGAAATTTCGTCGCTTTAGTTTTGTGGGATGAAATAGAAAAGTAATTTTAGAATTCAAAATAATAACATAATAACAGTAAAGGTCGTTTCCTGTACTTGAAGTAATTTGAGAATATTAAAATAACCACAAAGAAACATTGTTAGAGAATATGAGGCTTTAATCTTGAAAGAATCTCATATCATAACAGAAGAACAGAAGGAAAACAAAATTTCTAATGAATTATAAGATATAACCATCCAACAGACCTACAGGTCTTGAAACTGCTGATAGCAATCACAGAGGAAAAACTGTAAATAATTGGATAATCAAATAAATTCAAACTACAATAGAATTTTGAATTGAACTCTAGTTGATCATTCATTAGAAAGACATGGAAAAAAAAAATATTGAAAGATATTGAAAACAGAGTGAAAGAACGCATAGCTTCAAGGTGATAGAATTTGGAATCTCATCTGCATCATCTATATTATTATAAATCGGAAAGCTCCAATACAATCGGCTCCCAAAAAACAAAAAGGCCCTTCTCAGTCTTATGAAGTTGTATTTATACATGATTCACCAAACCTTTTTCCCCTTGTTGATTAACTAACTTCCTAAGCCTAACGGTTAAATGAATGAGCAATGTCGAACCATTTACATTTCTATTTTAACTGCTTTATATTCCAATGATGAAAAATATTCAAAATATAATTTCATGTCTGCATTGATGAACATCCTCTTTCTGTTTTAAGACAACGAATACGTTTTCCCAGGAACTGCACTAAAACTCTGGGAGCTTCTGGAATATATTTTTCTTCAAATAAGAAAAACTTTCTCTGCAGTTCTGGCAGACGATCTTCGATTATCTTCATCGTAAACTTAATAGTTTGTAGATTTAATTTAGGCATTACTATCCATTTTTCAATTTGAGTAACATTGATTACTTTTATTCGTGGAATCTCTACCTGAATTTCTTCCAGCTCTTCTTTAAATTTTAACTGATTCTTGACAATGTTAATTTCTCCTAACAACCTGGGACAATCGTTTTTTCCAATGTTCAATGAAGTTTTCTCTAAAAGGTCAAAAATTCCTTGACAATTGTCATTAAATTCTCTGGTTATTCTTTTGTTTTTTGTGATGTCTGCCTCCCATACCTTGATTATTACATCACCTTTAATCTATTCAGAAACAGATAGCTTTTGATCCTCCCCGAAATCCTCTTTTGTTGAAAGAGCCGCTGCTTTTTGGAAAAGTGCTCTTACTGCTTTCACTTCTCTTTCTTTCTGGAGAATATTCTCCAATGATTCACTTGTTTCCTGAAGTAATTCTGAACAAATTCCAGATTAAAAAACACTCCCTGTTGTTCTTTTTCTATCTTCATATGTATTTCCAATACCTGGGCCTAGAAGATTTCAAGCTCTACCACTTGATTTGAAATGGAATTAATCTTATATTGTAACTGTTTATTTATTTCCTCTTTTATAGGACTTGTGCTTGAGTGACCTGTATTTTCTAATTTGCTTCCTCTAAGCTTGCTTTCATTTTTTCAATTTCTTGATTGTCATTTAATGTAGCTCGTTCTAGACCCTTTTTTATCTCCTAACTGATATTTCTTTCAGTCTCTTTTAATTGACCCTGTAACTGAGCTATCCTCTGATCTTTCTGCTCCAACATAGTTTTCAAACTGCCCACAGAGTATAAATTCGTCGATGCTAAAGCTCCCATTGTTCCCACTATATCTAAAGAAAATTCTCCCTCTTTAAGTTTTTGTCCATCAATAATGATCTTGTGTTTTTTAATCATCATATCTCCTCTTGGATGCATCTCCTATTTCAGGATAGCTTTCCTCCTTTTACTGAAAAAATAATCGGATGAAGGAATCTCATCCCTAGAAATTGGCTCAAGATCACTCACGTATAGAGCTCCCTCATGGGGGTTTCCATAAGTAGACTGCAATGGATTCAAAGAAGTAATGGGACTTCCAAGTTTTGTCGATGTTGTTCCTCCTACTTTTTTGGGAAAACTCTCAAGGATTCTGAGGGTGTTTCCAACTCCTTTCCTTTCCCTGCCTCTGATTTTCCTGTCTGAGGGACTCCTGTTTCTTGTGAAGGCATTTCACTCTCCTTCATTTTTTCCTTTGTATTTGATTTATCCTGTACATCTGTTTCGAAGCCTGGGGGAGGCCCTTCCTGCTCTGGAGGAGTCGTGGATTCACCTTGCAAAAGTTTTGGCAAACAACTTCACCTGTGAATTTGGAAGGATATAAAACCAGTCTTCAAGTTGGGTGATAAGGCCTGTACCCTGTTCAAAACCTCCTCATAATTTTTAACATCCTTGAATATATCATCATAAACAAATGTTTCATGCTCATAAGCTTTCATATTATAGTGCATCAAATGTATGCTTACTAATTGATAAGGGTCATGCTTTCTGTGCTCAATATATACCAGTTTTATTTCTTCTAGTGCTTTAGCCTCCACTTTAGAATGGATGAGGTTTAGTAATGAATATTTTCTGACATACACATGGAAGATTGGCCAGTATTTATTTTGAGCTGCCTTTAGCTCTATTCCAATACCACCTTTCACTATTTGATGTGCTACCTCCCTCAATACCAGTCTATCTGGGAGGAACTTCAGAAGTGCGTGAGGGGGGATTGAGAACCCATAAAACCTAATATAAGAGAATTTTTCATCAACAAACCAGTCGGCTATTGCTTTGAGATTTTCTGAGACTATCTCAGAAATGCGACGGGCTTCACAACCATGAAACATTTTATGCATTGGAATTATTATAAAATGACAAATTTCGTAAAATGCATTCTTAGCATTTTCTTCCAATAGAACAAAGTGATACTCATGAATGGGTTCTGGACAAGCTATGTTCCAACTGCAATTCAACAAGGTAAAAGGAGTCACAAAGAAAACTGTGTCCATAGTGTACACTGGCATGTAAAAGACCACTTGTTGACCTTTAGATTTTGCAACTCTGTAATTTGAAACTTCTTGAGATAGGTTATCAGAAAAAATCTTACTCCAGTTGAAAGTGTATCTTTCTGAAGCTTCTTCTAAAAAGGGCACCCATTCTGCAGGAAAATGGCAGGGATCATTTTTCCCGAAAAGTCTACATAGCATAATGGCTACATAGACCATGTATTCATTCAAATATGTTGTGGCATAAACCCCAGGGTTATCAGCCCTAAACTTTGATGGACATATCCACCATTCTCTGATTAAATCGGGATAAGTTCGTTCTGCCTCAGTACACTCTTTCCTTTGAAATTCAGCTAAAAACTCGACATTATAAGTGTACTTAGGATTTGGTGAGAGTTTATACATTACTTGTATATGTTTTGGCCTGAATGAGCCGACAATGAACCCTTGATCATTTAAGATGCTCCTCGTTGGAATATCAACCTTTTCCAGCACCCAGTTGATCATGTCGTTGTATGCCATAAGCCGACGACATGCCACGATCTTATGAAGCTTTGATTCTGCTATATCCAGAAAGTGACTCTCGGAATTAGTAGGAGAATTTTTGATTTCGTATTCCAAAAATTCAGAGATTTGTGTCCAGGATTTAATTGAATCGATAGCGTGTGTCATAGTGTCGGATATGATATCTCCTTCCTCTGTATCTTCACACTTCTTCGGTGCTTTCTTTGGTGCCATAACTTTAAGTTAGCTAGAAAACCTGTCACAGAAAAGGATTGTATCTTCTTTAGGTTTTAAGCTTATCATGATTAAAAGATAACTTTATAGAAAGTGTGTCGAGACTCTTATAACATTTTAAGTTGTTTTCCTTTTATTATTTAAAGAATAAAGTTTGTTGGGATTTCGGTACCGGCCTTTTGGAAATGACAGTGAGGGTTATGCATTGTGAAAAGCTGAAACCCGGAAAACAAAGGTTTTAGTTTTGAAGATAAAAAAATTAATATATGTTTCAACAGGAATACTAAAAAGAAGAAAAAGTGTTACGGATAAAGGAAGAATATATATACCAGTGAAGACAATTTCTCATTAGTTGATAGTGATAGTGAAGTAGGAGACATTATATTTATGGATATGGAAACATAAAAAAATGAAGACACATACTCAATAGAATTTTTTTTTTTTTAAAGATGAATAAGTAAATATTGAAGCAGAACTCATTAGTTCCCTAGAAGAAAATTACAAACTTAGGGACAAGAATAGAAACAAAAATAAGGATCTATAGAAATATAAAGAAAAGGAATACGATGAGAAGGAAACAGAGAAGAAAATAACTACCTTAAAGGTTCAAGTAGAAGAATCAAAGAAGATTGAAGAAGTTCTAAATGCTCAACTAAAAGAAAAAGAAGTTATCGACAACACACTTGAATCTTAAATAGTTCACCTGAGAAATAAGTTGGATTAATCAACAGGAATATGTGCATCTTTAGATGGAATCCTAAATCACCAAAGAGATCCATTAGAAAGAATGGGTCATGGCTACAATAACAGGAAGGAAGAAGTGAATGAAGAAGTATAAACATCTTGAAAAAAACCATGAGAATAAATAACCAAGAACTATGTTGACATTCTCATAAATCCAATCAATGTTGAAGACCACGGAATGGAATAACAATATGATGCATGGAAGAGAAATTTTAATCACAAAGATCGAAGCTGGAAAACTATACCACTTGTTGACGATTGAAAACATCAACGTAATTTCACCCGCAAAGTGTTGCTAAAGGCTATTATTATATAAAACTAAATAATACTAGTAGGTGGTACCCCCTTGAACTATTGAAGATCAGATCTGTTCATTTTCGATGTTATGATGATGTGCTACAAAGGTTTACATGGTTGATGAGATATTGTTGTTGTTGGTATGAGTTGAGATTTGAAATGTTGTTCCTTCATGTTACTATATCCTACTATTCATTAATGGTATATTTTCTTCTCACACCTGCACAACAAACATGTTACTGAAAATTGTATGAAAGGTATTTTTGAGAGAGGTAAAGTAATATAAAAAATGCAAAAGGGACCTAGTTCTGCAATACTACATGCATGAAAATACTTGTTTGTTGTTGTTAAACCCCAACTAAAAAGAAAATGACTATGGAATTGTGCTTGAATTACATAATTTTGAAGAGTTGGTGGTGCAATGCCATAATGAAAATGGTCATACAATGGTTAATTGAATTATGTGGCTGATCCATATATGGTACATTTGGATAGTTTCAATGTTGGTGGCACTTTTGATCGGGTAATAGTGGTAATGGTTATGTGTTTTAAATTGAGTTTTATTGGAAATGGACAAAATAGAGGTGGCACATTTTGGCAAAGTAATGGAGAGTAAATATTATGAGATTTAGCTTTGTGACATGGTAATAGTTTCGATACATGATTTGATTAAATGGTTAATGAAGAGTGGTTGGCATGTACTGAGTCGTTAATGCATTTTTGGGTGGAGGTGACGTGCATTTACTGCACGTCACCTTTACTCCTCCTGTTGGTCGCCACCCTAATTGGCTATTGTTCATTCTTGTTGCTTTGGTTATGCTCCATAATTGTAGCAGGTTGGAACCATTTGGCCACCTCTCATCTTAAGGATTTTGATTAACATGTATGTCCTTTTCTTGGCCATTCTTGACTTCGCTCTTGTTATGAAATGATTATTGGCTCATGTGTATGGGTTTGTGTTTTTCCTAAGCATTGCAACTATGTGAAATTTTTGTGTTTGAATAGGAAATGGATGATTCTTCCTACAATTGTTTTGAGTTCATCGAGGCTATTGGTCTTCCTGGGTGATAGATATTTGTTATCACTGGTATATACTTGTAGGGTTCTTGTTTAGCTTGGGTTGATATCTATCCTCACGCACTGTCACTAGTACAGTCTCTGGCTTTCATGGTTTAGTGTTTGGAGATTCTTCGCATTAGTATGTTGGTGTACTTCAGCATTGGTTGATTGCACCACCAAGCGTAACAAAATGAGGTTCCTATTCTTCCACAACCATGTCTTCACTTCTATGCTGTGATTGTTTACTGAAGAGCATGAGGGTTATACCCTGCACACGTTAAATAAACTTTGCTAGGCCAGACTAGAGCCCTACCCTTTCATCTATGGCCCCTATCAAGAATGTGTTACCTGCTAGGAATGATTCATGGCCCTCTTCGTGTGCATCATTGGTCTTGAAGGTTCCACCATTACAAGGAGTTAGATCCATTCCCTGAGGTTAGCTACAGAATAGAACCTTAATCCTCTAGTCTGGAGTGTTATAGAGGAGACTGTCATGCCTTTCAAGTCGCTACAGGTTATTGTGGTTTGAATGTGTGGTTAGTTACCTTGAATATAGACTCACCCAATTGGTCTATGACAATCATGTTAGTTTTGCATTTGGTTACTGCTTCTATGATAATAAGTGTAATATCCCTTGACTGAACTCGGTTTCAAATGTAATATAAATATACTTAAGTTGGTGAGTTGTTTTGACCTCATTTGGTAATGCACATCATGTGGCACAGTGCACGCAGGAAATACTCAGTAACATGATGTAATATGCACATCGTAGGATACCGTGCAAAGTAACTAAGGTGCACACAGCATGGAGGACAATGAGACTTGTGTATATGATATGTATTATAGGATGGTGAGCCGGTTATTATAAGCTGGGATTCTTATGTTTTGGTATTAGGCCGGAACACCTAGATGTCAAGGGGAAATGCGCCTACTTTGTACATGACTCATGATTAATATAAATACATCATTGCGCTCAGACCAACCACGATAAAAGAGATGGGGGACTGAAATTCACTAGTTAGGGAAAGGGAGGGCCAAAATTCAAGGGAATATTATATTGATACTCCTAAAATGTAAAGTATGGATAATTATTTTATCCTAAGTTCTAAAGTTGGAGACAAGTGGACCAATGTAACTTCTGATATGACAAGTGCCAAGTTGGGGACATGCATTCATACCATGGAGGACTTAGCTCATTTGGGTGATCTTTTCCATGGGGGGTGGGGGGTGGGGGGAGGATTTTTCCAGACCAAATCCCGTCCATCATTCTCACCATCACTTTTCACGAAGAGTTCACAGTGATTCCTATACACACTCAGTTATCCAATCAATGATTCCATGACCATTTTTCACTCACGCATTCTATTTTCCTTGAGACAAACATTTCACCATTTATAGAACCTGTTCCCATACCTCCTTTTGGTTGGTGTACCTGGTTAGCTTGGGGGGGGATTGAATAAGTGGGTTGTCAGGCCCATGAGTAGTTCGCTGAGTGAGAGAATTACTGGGGATTGATTCCCAAAGGTGATAAACTACAGCTACAATGCTCTGCGAATTTTGGTCTGGCCTATTGCTGAAGCCCTGGAAGGGAACTGGGGAAACTAAGGGACTGTTGACCAGAGAAGGGGCACACTTCCTTGGGTGGGACAAGCATGTGGGGAATGAGAGACTATAGGATGTTATTTGAGTGAGCACCTGAGACAGAGTGTTTCCTGTTGTCCTTGAGCCTCTTCCTGGATAGGAGCCCTTTACCCTGGGTGGAGTTCAGTCCCAGCTTGGGGGTGACTCATTGTTGAGAGTGATGAATAGTGTAGTCTATGGATGGGAGGTTCATGGACGGTCTTTAAGAAGTTGGTGATAGTCTTTCTAAGATAAGTACCAATTGTATGATAAAATGATATGATGTTTTGTTATTACATGACTATGTTACGATTTTATTATATATGTGATTATGATTGCTTGTGTGCTTATTGGTAATTTCCTATAAATGCTGCATATTTGTAGTTACTATTATTTCCATATAAAATTTGCATGTCACAGAAAGAAAAATGTTGTTTAACTTTAAAGCTTACACAAGAATGTTGTATGTATATGTTTTAGCTGCATGCAGTTTAAAGAGTAAATATAGGTGGCATAACTCAGTTGATTACTAAGAATGTTACCGATTGGTGTCAGTGCATGAGTGGTTTCTTTGGAGTGGTGCACTCCAGCCTGATGTTGGCTGGGGGAATGTTACAAATTGGTATCAGAGCTTCAATTCAACACTGAGATTGGATGGGCCAGAGGGGTTCAGTTGAAGAAAATATTCACAAAAAAGTAACTTCAAAGTGACCAAAATTGGAGTCATGGAGTATCCTTGGAAAAGGTTGGCGTACTGGCACGCGTGGTAAATTTTGGCATCATGCAGGAAAACGTTGGCATGCTAGTGTGCGCAGTAAATTGTGGCGTCACGCGAAATCTTATTATGTGTAGATGAACACGCTAAATTTAACCTTGTGCAGTGAGCACACACATAGTAAGGTGCACATGGGGTGCGCAAGTATTTCTTTACACAGAGGAGTTTGGTTGGTATGCGCATAAGTATGAGTATAAGTTGTGTCACGATAGTGTATTAAGTAGTGTGCACAGATAATTGGGCACGATGGAATATGTTGAACTTGACACGGTGCATTCAAAGGATGAAAATGAATGTGGAATATCGGTGCACGGTATTGAAACTGTGCATAGTGGGTATTGGCGCACGATGTCGGAGTAGTGCACGTAAGTAGTCGGTGCGACGAAGAAGAAATGCACAGTAGATTTAGGTGTGTGGAAAAGCGTTTTACCTTGTGATATTGTTATGCACGTTAAATATAAATGAACAGGTCAAAGTTTAGTGCATGTGAAGTCACTTGGAAGGCGATGAGTCTGAGTTTAAATTGCATATTAATAAAAGAAAAAGAAACAAACAACAACATCGATGCATTAATTAATTAAAAAGAATTTTGAACTTTAATTTCCTCTGATTTAGATAGATGAAAATAAAATATAAGATTACAAGAAAAACTTACTATAAAAGAGAACAAGATTCATAACATCACCAGTTAGAAATTGTAATAAAACAGTCCAAAATCCGTTTCTGTATTTATATAAATGTAATAATTACAAATCAAAAAAAGAGGATGATAGCAGTTAGCCTGCTGAAAAAGGGTCGTTTAAGAACATGGCTATCATCTCTGGTACTCTTTACCTCCATTACTGGTTGTTCAAAATTTGCTAAGACATGCTTATTTTAGTTGAAGACTTACTTCAAATTAGCTATCTCCGCCTTTAAAGAAGAGTCTAACCAGACTGGTTAATTCTCTCTAACATTTTCGGCCACTTCAGCTGTAGATTCCTCCTTCTTTTGTCGCTTTCTCCTTTTCTTCTTAGCGGCTGGCTTGTTGATGACTAAATCCTTTATAGTGGATTCAACCTAGTTTCCAATCGTGAGTCTATAGTCGTCTCTGTGTGGAACTTAGTTGCTAAAATGTGTGCAAGGACCCTTTCCTCCTTACTCATAGGAAATTCTAGCATGTTGCTCGAATAACCAGTCTCACTCGACTTAGCCTTCTTCATGTATCTCAGGTTGGGGATACTGAAATGTGTCTTTATAGAGAGCAGGAAGTCAAATAGTTTGGAGATTACTTTGGTTATGGATACAAAGATATCTTTATACCTGGGGAACGGTAATTATAAAACTCCATTTATGAAGTGCAGACGCATTACGTACAAGAGTGTTGGGTTGCCATGATTGGCCAATCCATTCCAAATTATTAGCTTTTGAGTTCGTTACATGGCGGTGTTCAGCTGACATCACATGGATGCAAAGTACCGAACGAGTGAAGCAAGGTGATTTGACTAGCCATCGCCTACTCCACAAGTGGTGGATTTGACATATTGAGAAGCGTGATACTGTGTCTTGGCAAAAGTGGTTTCGGAAAACCACCTTCTTGCTCAAGTGTATCTCTAAAGGAATTACTCATCTATGTTTTTGAGACTTGGGTCTTATCTAGAATTGCCATTGTGATAGCACCAGGAAATCGGGAGAGATAATTATGATGTGTATATAGGATCAAAAGGTGATTATTCACATGAATTGTTGAAATTTAGCTTGATAAGTTGCGATGGCTACACGTTTTGTAGAATTAACAACAAATTGATCAAATTAGACCAGCGTGGAGTCCATAAGAATGGAAGAACCATAGGGGAATTACAGTCAGCAAAATGAGAGTAGAGGGGTGGATGTCCATTTGGGCATGGAAGGAATGAACTCCAACGGACATGGAGAAGAAAGGAATGAAGATATGAATATGGATGAGACCATTAAGAATTTGCAGAAGGATGTCCAAATCCATAAAGTTGATAATGAAAGGCTTATGAAATCCAAAGAGAAGTAGGATGACTTCAACATGAATCTATTGGACGATTTGAATAGAATAGAACATAAATTGGTTAAGGAGAGTGACTCAAGTAAATTTGAGAGTCACAAATCTTTAGAGGAGAAAGGAAAAGTAAAAAGTGCTAGTAGACATCACCATCATTCCCAAAGGCATTCCAATAAGAGAGCAGGCAACAACTCCAATCTATCCCCTGTCAGAAGGTATAAGAGATCTGGGGTGGATGATCTGCGAGGAGAAATGAACAAAATCAAACCTCCTACATTTGATTGTGAGCACAAAAAGGATGAAGATGCAGAAACATGGTTGCTAGGCATGAGGAAATATTTTCAATTGCATAATTATTCTTCTCATGCAGAATGTAGAATCGTTATCTATCAACTCAAAGGAAAGGCCTCCATGTGGTGGGATAAACTTGTGCATATGCAACACATTGTAGAGAAAAGTGTTACTTGGAAGGAATTCAAGAAGTATTTTGAGAAGAAGTACTTAACTAAAATGTACTATGACAAGAAAATGAAAGAGTTCTTTGAACTTAACCTTGGAAGTACGACCATAGATGAATATGAGAGAAGGTTTCTGGAATTGCTGAAATATGTCTCTTTCATCAAGGATGAGACAGTCAAGATTCAATGGTATTTAAGTGGATTTACATCATTCATCAGTGACAAAATATAGTATGATGATCCCAAGACATTAGAAGAGACCATAAGGAGAGATAAATGCTTATATGATCAGAAAAAAGAAAACCTAGCTCTCCAAAAGGCTTGGTAAGACAATAAGAAATTCAAGATGGATTAGAGGAAGAAGGGAGCTATGCCATCGTTCTTCAGAAATAATCCACAAGGGCAGTAAATGCATAAAGAACCCAGAGTGATTGACACAGGAAGTCAAGGGCCAAGAAAACCACCTATGAAATGTTGGGGTTGTAAAGGGGACCATAGGTTCAGAGATTCTCTTCATAGAGGTGAAAAAAGTAGAGTTGTTAACAATGTACAACGGTCTAAGAAAGTAGAGGGCATGGGAAGATATGTGCCAAGTATTTATGCAGCCTTGGACAATAAGTAAGTAGAGTATCAGTTCCACATGATTGAAGTTTAAGGTATGATCAACAACCAAACCCTTGCTATTTTAATTGATTCAGGAACTAGTCATAGTTATATAGACCCTAATATGGTGGAAAGTTTGCAATTGCCAAGAAGAAAGCATGGGAAATCCTAGTTGGTGCAACTGGCTACAGGAGCTAGAAGAAAAGTTAATGAAATGGTTAAGTCATGCCTCATAGACATGAATTGACTAAACACCAAGGCGGATTTGAACATCTTGCCTTTAGGTTCCTATGTCTGTCTAATTGGGATGGATTGGTTGGAACAACACCACACTCTCTTATATCGTCACAACAAAGCATTTAATTTCCTGGATGAGAAAGGGAAACTAAGGAAGGTACAGGGAATTCCCAGGGCAGTAACCATTAGAGAAATTTCAGCATTGCAGCTGAAGAAATGTTACAGAAAAGGATGTCAAATATTTGTGTCTCATTTGGAAGAGACACCTAAAGATAAGGTGCCAAATTTGGAAGATTATGAAGTCCTGGAAGATTTTGAGGATGTGTTCAAGGAGGTACCCGGACTACCCCCAAGGAGAGACATTGATTTCTCTATAAATTTGATGCCTGGAGAAGTGCTAGTATCAAAGACTCCTTACAGAATGAGTACACCAGAATTGAAGGAGTTGCAAATGCAAATTCAAGAACTTCTGAAGAAGGAGTATATATGCCCAAGTGTGTCACCTTGGGGTTCCCCAGTATTTTTTGTGAGAAAGAAGGATGGAACACTAAGGTTGTTCATTGACTTCAGACAGTTAAATAAAGTGACTTTTAAGAACAAGTATCCTCTACCAATGATTGATGACCTCTTTGATCAATTGAAGGATGCAAAGATATTTTCAAATATGGATCTTAGATTAGGATACCATTAGGTAAGAATTAAAGAAGATATAGCAAGACCACCTTTAGGACAAGGTATGGTCATTATGAGTTCACAGTGGTACCATTTGGGTTGTCAAATGCACCAGTTGTTTTCATGTGCTTAATGAATGGTGTTTTTCGATAGTATTTGGAGAAGTTTGTCATTGTCTTTTTGGATGACATTCTTATATATTCCATGTCAGAGGAAGAACATGAACATCATTTGAGGATGGTGTTGCAAGTATTAAGGGAACGACAGTTATATGAAAAATTGAGCAAATGCTCATTTTATCAGAAACAAATTCATTATTTGGGGCATATCATTTCAAAGGATGGGATAGCAGTGGATCCTGAGAAGATAGAGGCAATTAGAGAATTGTGATCACCGAATAATGTGACAGAGGTGAGATCATTCATGGGTTTTGCAGATTACTACAAAATATTTATTGAAGGATTCTCGAAGATTGCACATCCAATCACTTCCTTGCAAAGAAAGGGAGTGAATTTTTAGTGGACACTAGATTGTGAAAGAAGTTTCCAACACTTGAAACTATTATTTATAAGTGCTCCAATATTAAGGATCGAAGACCCAGAAGAAGACTTCATCGTATGCATTGATACATGTAATGAAGGACTTGGTGGAGTCCTCAGTCAAAATGGGTTTGTCATGTGTTACGAATCAAGGAATTTGAAGGATCATGAAATAAACTATGCCACTCACGATTTGGAGTTGGCAGCCATAGTGCATGGCTTGAGGAAATGGAGAGACTACCTCATGGGAAAGAGGTTTGAGCTAAGAATAGACCACAATGGTCTGAAATATTTATTTGATCAACCAAATCTAAATTCTAGACAAAGCAGATGGTTAGAATTTCTAAGCGAATATGATTTTGATATAAAGCATATCAAAGGGAAGGAGAATAAAGTGGTTGATGCACTCAGCAGGAAGGTGCATGAGTTACATACTTCAACCATTAGAATGTACCAAATTGATGTTAAAAGAAAAATTTTGGAGGCTACTAATGCAGATCTGCAGTACAGAGAATTGGTAGCAATTGTACAGTAGGGGAAGATACTTCAGAAGGTGGATGATTATAAGTTGGGAATAGATGGAATACTGTTGCGCAAGAACAAGATTTTTGTTCCAAATGTCCAGGACTTGAAATGTATGATTTTGAATGAAATGCATAATGTTCCTTATGCAGGACACCCTCGATATCAAAAAATCGTGGAAGCAATCAAGAGCCATTAATTTTGGTTAGGTATGAAGAAAAAGATCGTCGAGTACATCGCTATATGTATGGAATGCCAGAAAGTGAAAGCTGAGAATAGACACCTAGCAGGGTTGCTGCAACCTTTAACCATTCCTGAATTGAAGTGTGAAGTGGTGACAATGGATTTTATTATGGGATTGCCTAGAATAGGAAAGTTGCATGATTCTATCATGGTGGTGGTGGACAAGTTTATGAAAGCTTCCCATTTTATTCCACTGAAAACTATGCACAAGGCAGAAGAGGTTGCTGATATTTTCATAAAGGAAGTGGAATGATTGCACAGGATTCCTAAAACAATTGTGTCCGACAGAGACCCAAAATTCACCTTGAATTTCTGGAAAGGATTGTTCAAAGGATTCATAATGAATCTGAACTTTAGTACAACTTATCATCTTGAGTCTGATGGACATACAAAAATAGTGAAGAGGGTGATAGAAGATATACTAAGAATGTATGCGATGGAAAAACCATCGAAATGGGAAGACTACCTACACTTGGTAGAATTCACATACAACAATGGGTATCATGCATCATTAAATATGAGCCCATTTGAATCACTTTACGGTAGAAAGTGAAATACTCCAGTGAGTTGGAATAATCTAGCTGATAGGATAGTAGTTGGGCCAAAGTTGCTTAGGGATATGGAGGACCAGATGACAAAAATTAAGCAGAATTTAAAAGTTGCCCAAGACAAATAAAAAAGTTATGCCGATAAGAGCAGAACCCACAAAGAATTCAAAGTGGGTGATCATGTTTTCTTGAAAGTGAAAGCTAACATGAGTTCCTTGAAGTTGGGAAGCTGAGCCAAGTTGGCAGCTAGATTTTGTGGGCCTTCTGAAATCTTGGAGAGGATTGGTCCAGTTGCTTATATCATTGCATTGCCTGCATCTATGTCTTTTCATAATGTCTTCCATGTATCATTGCTAAAGAAATATATACCCGATGCTAATCATGTTATTGATTGGAATGTGATTTAGGTGGAGCAAGAAGGCACTTTTCAAGTGCATTCGATGTGCATTTTGGATAGTAAAGTCAAGCATCTTTGGAACCAAGCCATAGGGCTTGTAAAGGTTCAATGAACCTGGTACGGTCCTGAGGATGCTACTTGGGAGCATGAAGATGCATTGCGGACAGAATACTCGCATCTTTTTGAAGATTTTTGAAAACTTTGTTATATATGGGTGTATGATGCACTAAGGATAGTGCATAAATAAGGGGAGGGGATTGTAATATACCTCGACCAAACCCAATTTCAAATGTAATATAAATATACTTAAGCTGGTGAGTTGTTCTGACCTCATTTGGTAATGCACGTCATGTGGCATAGTGCGCACATGAAATGCATAGTAAAATGATGTAATATGCACATCTCAGGATACTGCATATAGTAACTAAGGTGCGTGCAATATGGAGGACAATGAGCCTCATGTATATGATATGTATTATAGGCTGGTGAGTTGGTTATTATAAGTTGGGATGCTTATGTTTTGGTATTAGGCCAGAACACCTAGATGTCAAGGGGCAATGCGCCTACTTTTTACATGACTCATGATTAATATAAATACATCATTGAGCGCATACCGACCATGATAAAAGAGATGGGGGACTGAACTTCACCAATTAGGGAAAGGGAGGGCCAAAAGTGAATTGGAATATTATATTAATATTCCTAAAACGTAAAGTATGGATAATTATTTTATCCTAAGTTCCAAAGTTGGAGACAAGTGGACCAAAGTAACTTCCGATATGACAAGTGTCAAGTTAGGGACATACATTCATATTGTGGGGGACTTAGCTCATTTGGGTGATCATTTTCCATGGGGGTTGGGGGCCAGTGGGGAGGAGTTTTCCAGACCAGAGCCCAACCATCATTCTCACCATCACTTTTCACAAAGAGTTCACAGTGATTCTTGTACACACTCAGTTATCCAGTCAATGATTCCATGACCATTTTTCACTCACGCATTATATTATCCTTGAAACAAACATTTCACCATTTCTGGAACCTATTCCCATACCTCCTTTTCGTTGGCATACCTAGTTATCTTGGAGCGGGATTGAAGAAGTGGTTTGTTAGGCCCGTGAGTAGTTCTCCGAGCGAGAGAATTGCTGGGGATTGATTCCCGAAGGTTCTAAACTGCAGCTGCAAGGTGCTAAACTGTAGCTACAATGCTCTGAGAATTTTTCTCCATCCTGTTGTTGAAGCTCTGGAAGGGAAGTGGGGCAGATGAGGGACTGTTGAGCAGAGAAGGGGCACACTTCCTTGGGTGGGACAGGCATGTGGGGAATGAGAGGTTTTAGGATGTTAGTTGAGTGAGCACCTAATATGGAGTCTTTCTTTTTGTCCTTGAGCCTTATCCTAGATAGGATCCCTTTACCTTGGGTGGAGTTCAGTCCCAGCTTGGGGGTGACTCACTGTTGAGAGTGATGAACAATGTATTCTATGGCTGGGAGGTTTGTGGATGGTCTAGCAGTTGGTGACAGTCTTTCTAAGATAAGTACCAATTGTATGATAAAATGATATGATGTTTTTTTATTACATGCCTATGTTATGATTTTAGCATATACGTGATTATGATTTCTTGTGTTCTTATGGGTAATTTCCTATAAATGTTGCATATCTGTAGTTACTATTATTTCCATATAAATGTTGTATGTCACAGAAAGAAAATTGTTGTTTAAATTTAAAGATTCCGCAAGAATGTTGTATGTATATGTTTTAGATGTATGTAGTTTAAAGAGTAAATATAGGTTTCATAACTTAGTTGATTATTGAGAATGTCACCGACTGGTGTTAGAGCATGAGTGGTTTCTCTGGAGTGGCGCACTCTGACTTGAGGTTGGATGAGGGAAGCTTACAATAAGGATAAACCATTCATGGCCAATTGCACTTTCATAGAATGCAGTCACTCTCATCATATTAATACTCAGTATTTTTATTGGAAGGGCCTCTGCCCCAATTCCATTGGATGTGTGGGTATGCATAGCTACTACAACTTGTTCGATTGATTGATTTTTTCCCACAATGACGAATTATTGATTGATATGTAGTCACTAGTAATTTCACTTATGGTGATTTGAATAATGGTTAGCATTGGTTATGAATGCTTGGTGTTGTCCACACATGTCACATTCTATATATGGTATTTTGAGAAATGAATTATTCGGTGGGGTAACCATGGTCTTCATTGGAGAAAAATGATTGTTGGACTGGATATATCCACTGCATCTTTTTGTTTGTTGGTTGAATAAGCCTGAGTATACATAGCTTGGTCAATCAAGTGACTAAATCAATAGCTCAACATGATATACTGAGTTATATCGTGATTGTATGTTTGTTGTATGATAAATGGAAAATTTTCACTGTGGGATTTTGTTATCTTCGCACTATGTGTAGTATGGATGGCGTTTTTTCATACTTGGTGATATCCACTGAGTTTCAAGCATGTTATTTATTGCAATTGGCCACTATTGAGGACAGTCATGTTGGATAGGTGTCTCAACTTTTAAGTCACATTGAACTTCTTGTTTTTACAGGGGTAGAACTACATTGCCTGGGAAAATTACTCCTACATAGCTTGTGTCTAAATGATGGTTGTTGGTTGTATAATAAATTATCATTCGAGATGTGGAAATTTGTTCTTGATTATTTTACTACATATATATATGTGAACAAGTATCATTGCAATTTTAATGGGCTCTATGGAAGTAATAGTGACTTCATTGTTTTTTGAAAACATGACTATTGAGTATAGTCATGGGTTGAAGAAATTCCTGGACAATGGTTGATTTTGATAGCTACAGTTTGGAAATGGGTATTGTTCATAAATTGTTATAAAATATAGTATGTAGATGAAGGGAACAATGACCCTTACAAATTGTATGGGAAACTTACTATTTTGTAATGGCATTGTGTTGGATATTTGATTAATGAACAATAAACTAGTTAAATGCACATGAATTATTATTTGGTCAAATGATTGTTGGTTGATACATCTTTTCTTACTGCAGAATGTTTTATGGATTGCTTGATTAATTTCACGAACAACAAATGTTATCTTCCCTTTCTAGTATCTCACTTTCTTCTAATTACAAACCGTTCACATATCCCATATTCATTTTTTTCACTCCCTGTTTTGATATTGATTACAGCCAAGAGAATTTATGTGTTAAGTGGATGAAAGTGGCAGTGTCTTGGGTAGATTGTAGTGAGGTTTTAATGGTTGGATTTACAGTTGATTGTTGTTGTCATTGAGAAGTGACCATTTCTTCTCCCCCTTCGTTATATCGTATTTTTTCTCAATGCAAACCCCTCACATATTCCAAAACATTGTTTTCACCCCCCCTACTTGTTGATTAACATTAAAAAAAATTGTATGGATTGGATTGCATGAGCCTAATAAATTCTAATCCAAATATACTTCATAATTTTAAGAGTTTTCATGCATGGTTATTAAAAATACTATTCACTAATCGATTACACATGTAGGATGAGTTTTTTCAGTCGAGGAAGCCATGGCCAAGGAGACAAAGGTAGAGGTAACTGGACTCAAGGCCCAAGAAGGCCCAGGTTCTCTATACATTTTAACGTTGATTTAGAATAGCTTGGACAAATTTTTCATGCAAGATTCTTTGATTGGATTGGGCAGGGAATAGTCTGACCTAGGCCTAAAAGGCCTCCTTTCCAATCCCCTCAAGCCCCCAATATCCCTGTACCTCCTCATGCCTCCTTACAACTTGAGGTCCCTGAAAATGATGGATGGCAGGAGATTGTCCACCCGACAATCTCCCAACATCGTGGCTGCCCTGACTTGACCTTGCCTACTCCTTCATCTTTGAACCCCATTGTCCAAGATGCCCCTAACCACTCACCAGTGGAATCCTCCCATGCTAGCAAGAGATTGAAGACTGAATCCCACCATGCATTTGATAAAAGAAAATCCATTGTTGCCCCTTTCCTCACCCTTTGTTGACTCTCATAAATCTGTGTCCTCCCAGATGCATTTGAGGGACGATTTTTTCCATGTGATTAGTGAGATAAAGCCTAAAGGCTCTGCCCAACCTAAGGTAAATTCATGAAAATCAAGAGGTGACAACAACAACCAAGGAAGGGTTGCATCATAGATTGGGAAATATGGATTTTGAGTTTATGTTATCTATTGTTTTATGACAAATGACTTCATGGATTTTAGGACAAAATGTTTTATTTTGGATATATGAGTATTATTTTGAAATAATTTCAAATTGCATGAGCTAAAATTGCCAAAAGTAAATGTGTTGATGGGAGACACAAGGATGCATGTTTTCTTAACTAATGGTTATGTTATAATTGTTATGATTGTTATGAACTAAAGGGAGTCACAATGGGTCCCACCTACTAGTTATTATTTATTTATGACCCTTATTATGATGATTACTTTTCCCCCTTACTAAATTTAGTTGAGTCTTTAATTAGATTAACTAATGATTTGGTTCAACTACCTCAACCAATTCTAATTTGTTAAAAGAAAAAGGAAAGGGAGGAACAAGAGGAGGATAAAAGTAGAAGCATCCTAAGGTTTTCTCTTTGAGTTTATGTTGAGATAGTTCATCTTTCATTCATGCATATATTCATCACAACCTAATTGTATTTTGTGATAGCAGGGTCTTATTGTAGACAACAATATTAAGGCCTGAATCAAATCATTCAGACACTTGTTTTTCAGAGGTGTTGATCCATCTTTGATAGTCTGTGTAGGCTTGTCTATTTGTGAATTAATTTTGATGATTGATAAAGGCTATTGTGTAGAGTCAAGTGGGCAGCAATCTGTGGCAAGTTGATCCAAATTTTAGAGTTTAGTTTTGGTTTCCTGTCAGAGGTCCTTTTATATGTTCCATCGGGGATGTCTAAGTTTGACTTTGGTCCAAGATTTATGTATGATATTTTGTAAAGAAAATGACTCTTTGATGAATTGGAATGAAATAAAGGATTTATTTATGTCTCAACTGTCTTGATTTTCATCTTGGTGTCCTTACTTCTATTCTTACATTTATTTCAGCAACTGTTATGTTCATAAAATTACAAAAAAAAAGTGAATTTCTAGCAAGCTTTTTTGTTGATAAAAGACTAGCCTAAGCACTCGTAATTAATAATTGTGAGTTAGGATATTATTTTTGTTGGCTATAAGCATAGGGTGATATTACCATCTACTTTTATTTAGCCAAGTAAATTCTTGAAATGCTTGAGTAAGATCAATCCATATCTTTTCGTCAACATTTATTTGGTGACCATACTGAGGAGATCTTTGATATCTCTTTGGTGAATTTTATACTCGATTTTCATCGATACAACTTTCTTTTTCTGATTCTGGTTCTTTGACTGTTTTTCTATTAATGATTGTTCCTGTTGCAAGGAAGCCCAATCTTGAGCCCGGTCTCCAAGACCAAACCAACATTGTTTTGAACCTGTTTCATACTATTTTAGACACTGCTAGGACCCATCCTGAGCTTAACCGTTCTTGGGAAGCTATTGAACGAGATATTAGTGTTCAAGAACAATTGGAAGCTTGACGTAGGAAACCTAGAAATCAACAATAAACTTTGTTTCTTCAGTTTTTTATGTCCTCTCATTATCGTGCTTCTAGAAGAAGAAGAGTCTTGTCACCCAAAATCAATCCTATCATTGAAATAGGAAGGAGAAACATTTTGTTATCTTCCCAACAAAGTTCTCTAAGGAGAAATTTATCTGATTCATCCAGCTTGTCTTTCTTTCCCTCATCTATAATCCACAAGATGGCATCTAGTGCTGCCTATGGTGGCACTAGAAGTGCTCCCTCTTCCCAATATTCATCATCATCGGTGATTGGTTGCTTGTACAACCACCATATCCCTGTCCAATATACTACAAACCCCACCAAAGTCATTAAAAAGTATGGTCTTTTTCAGTTCGAAGAAGATGTCATTGCCACACCGTGGCATGTGTCCTCTCCTCTTAACCTAGCACCTACTACGCACCCACTTCCGAAGTTTAAAGAGAATTTGCCTAAGTTTTCAGGAAATAACACTGACAGTACCAATGAACACCTAGTGGCATTTTCTAATTCTTGTGATAACATAGGGTCCAACAACAATGACACCTGCATGCACTTGTTTGTCAATTCCATGGAAGGGAAGGCTATGATCGATTTCTTTGACCTTCCTCCTAAGATCTTGTCTACTTGGGAGGAGTTAATATATTGGTTTTGATACACCGATGGGCAATCCAAAAGCCCCGCTGAGAAGTTAAGGGAATACAATAACATCACTTACAAAGATGGTGAGACCATCAGGTCTTTCAACTTGTGTTTCACCAAGTTGTATAATCAAATCCTCAAACTTATCCGCCTTTAGAACCAAACCGATTTCATGCATTTCCCTCTCCCTATCGTCATAGGATTGATTAAAAGGCCATTGATAATCTCAGTTCCACTCTGCACACTTGCTCAGAGTATGAGGAACAACTTGAACGAACTAGTTTACCCCATGAAGAATTAGTTAGATAGACATATATGTCAGCTCTCTTACAACTAGTACAAGATATGAACAATTGTATGATAGCTTTTGAGAGGAAGGGTATTGTCTCCACTCTCACTCCTGGAGCTTCATCCTCTTCTGCACCTCCTTTTAGAAATCCAGTTGAAAACAATTTTCATCCTAAGGCTATCTTGCCTCAGAGTTGGTGTAGCATTTGCAAGGATCACCATGAAGAGACCATATGTGAGGTAAAGAAGAGTGCCAGAGATAATATCTTTGGTAAAATACCAGAAGGTACTATTGTTGTCCTAGATTTTGTCGAGATAGAGGATGTCATGGTCATCAATACTAGGATCAAAGCCTATGCCCGCAAAGGCAAATTTGACTCCCCTTGAAGTTATTCTAGCTTGAGTTCATCCTCATCCACCGCTATGCCCCGGGTTCCTAAAGTTCCTGAGAGTCAAGGAATCGCTCCTCCTCCCCCCTCTTCCAAATACAATATCCTAAATCAATTGGCCAACATCAAAGCAAATGCAACCATCTTAGACATGGTTATTGTCCGTAGACAACATATGCAACTGAAACAATTCATGGAAGGGAAAGCTTCCATTGTAGCCAATCTTTCTGAAGAGGTATACGAAGAGGATTCTTCTATAAATAATGTAGGTGTACATAACTTTAGATACCCTGTAAAAAATCCCCCTTTTTATATTTATGTAAAGATCGTGGATAAGATTGTCCATTGTTGCCTCATTGATGGTGGTTCAGGCCCAAGTGTCATGTCAAATATTATTATGGAAGAGCTAGGCTTGTCTTGTACAAATAAAAATTCCAGAAGCATGCTCTCCTATAATAGTCTACAACAAACAACCATAGGCGAGATTAAAGATGTAACCTTGGTTTTATGCGCTCACTTGAGATAAGGACAACCCTCAACATTTAGGTGATTCATATTCCTGTCAGAAATTATTCAATTATCTTGGGGAGAAATTGGCAAACCCTAATAGGTGGATACCTCTCACTCGGTGGGACACATTTATCCATTCCTCAAAATGGTAATAATATCTTAGTCCTTAGAGAGGGAAGAATTTCAGCCTACATAGTTAGTGTTCCGCAATCTAGCGTAAACTATATCCAAGAACACCTAGGAGTGTATTCCATATTCGTTGAGGAAGATAACATTCCTTTGGAAAAAATCAATTTAGATGATGATGTATGGCATATGAACTTTGATGGTTCATGCTCTAGTGAAGGTAATGGGCTGACATTATCCTGGTTTCTCCTACAGTGAAAACTCATCATCTGTCATATAGATTGTAGTTTTCTTATTCAAACAATGTCTTTGAATTTGAAGCTTTGTTGTTAGGCATTGAGAATGACCTTAATCTTGGTTGTGGCCACCTTTCAGTTTTTGGAAATTCTGAGCTTGTTGTGAACCTAATACGTAAGACTTGCTCTCCTAGCGACAAGAAAATGGAACAATCTTACCAAACTATTTGGACTCTTGTCTTGAACCTTCTATATTCCAACATCACTCATGTTAAGAAGGAGTTGAATTCAATAATTGATCAGTTAGTTGTCCTTGTAGCCTGGTCTACTCAACAAATATTGCCTTGCTAGCCTGATTGTTCTTTTCAATCTCTAGATCATTCATATATTCTTGACCATGTAAGATCTTGGAAGGCCCTCCCTGGTGATGAGATAATTTGTGCTATCACCCAAGATGAAACTCTTAAGCCTGAGGAAATTATATCCATAGAAAATAATAGGATTCCTGATGGATTGACTCCTCCTGAGAGTTCATTTTCATTGAGTGTTGGAGGCGACAAAGAAAAACAGGAGGAAAAGGAGTTACAACACAAGGTAGTTAAAACCATCTCCATGGAAATTAGGATGCCTGGATTTTCAACGAATGTTAAAGTAAATGTCCATGGTTCTGATAAAGAAGAAAAGAGGTCTCCCAAGTTACTCGCTGGATTTCAAAATGGTTTTTCTTGGTTTAAGGTGGATCTTTGTGGCTTTGATCCAAGTCTTGTTCAACATAATATGAAACCAGCTAGGCAAAAACAAAGACTCGTTAACTCTGAACTGAAAGAAACCTTTCAAGAGGAATTAAGAGATTCCTCAAGCACTAAAATGTTTTTTTTAGTCCATTCTGAATGGGTTTCCAATTGGGGACCTACTTCAAAGAGCACTGATAATATTAGAACCTGCGTTAGTCTTCGAACTTTTAGACAAGAGATTATGAGAAACCCTTTCCCTCCTCTTAGTATGGAGATGTTTCTGCATTAGGTTGTAGAGTCACAATGGGAGCCCTTACTTGACATTTTATTTGGTCACAGTAAAATCAAAATAGAACAGGAAAATTGCCACAAAACCACTCATATTAGTTGCGGTACTATGTCTTACAACTACCTGCCTTCTGGCTTATTTGATGCAATTATTGCCCTTAAAAGGCCCATACACATGAATTTTAATGAATTAGTTAGTATCCACGCTTATATTTATGATTTAATCGTATGCGTCACGGGGATGGTAATTACACCAAAATTTTAGGTGTTGGGTCATTTCAAGATTACTTTTGTCTTGAGAACTAACTCAGAAATTTTAAAGAAATTACAGAGATAATGGTTTTCCTACAGCACTAACAGTCCACACTGGGAGTATTGCGAAGGACCAACGTGAAAAGGTTCTAATGCTGATTGGATTTTTGTATACTAGTAGCCTAGATGTTCTTTCTTTTTGTGCTTATTTTCTTTGCTTTACATTACTTTGATTTTTTCTTTCTAATTTAAGGTTTTTTATCCCTTTTCAATTCTGTCTTTTATTGCTGTTGTTTTAGTATCTGCACCTTTACTTCCGTCATGTTTTTACTTCCAATTATTTTGATTATTTTGGTCAAATAGGATGTTGGATTAGTTCCACCATAGTAACACTCCTGTAAAACATTGTTATTCAATAACAATCAAGCTTACACAACTGTTATGATTTCTCCTCGGAAAGGCCCTTGAAATTGTTACATTTTTCCACTGTTGTCTTACAAGGTATTGGTTATTTCTTGCTTCTTCTTTCCATTTATTCATCCATTGAGATCTTAAGAGAAAGTATATAAGCCTTTCTCCTCAAGGGTTAAATGATTATGCATACAGTGGTAAAAACCCTCATACTTAACACTTTCCATGAATTATTCCCAATTTCTCAGTCATCTTTCCATTAAATCCACTCACTTCCCAATGTTGCATAATCATCAAAGTTATGTCTTATGGGCCTACTATTTTGGTCCACGAAACCATGAGTCCTGAGTTCTAAATCTATTAAAAAAAAAATCCTGGACTAGCTAGTTTGTTGACGATTAAAAACATCAACGTAATTTCGCCCGCAAAGTGTTGCTAAAGCCTATTATTATATAAAACTAAATAATACAAGTAGGTGGGACCCCCTTGAACTATTGAAGATCAGATATGTTCATTTTTTATGTTATGATGATGTGCGACAAAGGTTTACATGGTTGATGAGATATTGTTTTCGTTGGTATGAGTTGATCTTTGAGATGTTGTTCCTTCGTGTTACTACATCCTTCTATTTATTAATGGTATTTATTCTTCTCGCTCCTGCACAACAAACATGTTAGTGAAAATTGTATGAAAGGTATTTTTGAGAGACGCAAAGTAATATAAAAAATGCAAAAGGGACCTAGTTCTACAATACTACATGCACAAAAATACTTGTTGATTTTTGTTAAACCCTAGATAACAAGAAAATAGCTATGGAATTGTGTTTGAATTACATAATTTTGAAGAGTTGGTGGTGCAAAGCAATAATGAAAATGGTCATACAATGGTTAATTGAATTATGTGGTTGATCCATATATGGTACATTTGTATAGTTTGAATGTTGGTGGAACTTTTGATCGGGTAATAGTGGTAATGGTTATGCATTTTAAATTGTGTTTTATTGGAAATGGACAAAATAGAGGCGGTGCATTTTGGCAAAGTAATAGACACTAAATATTATGTGATTTAGCTTTGTGACATGGTGATAGTTTTGATACATGAGTTGATTAAATGGTTAATGAAGAGTGGTTGGCATGTACTGAGGAGTTAATGCATTTTTGGGTGGAGGCGATGTGTATTTACTTCATGTCACCTTTACTCCTCCTATTGGTCGCCACCCTAATCGACTATTGTTCGATCTTTCTACTTTGGTTATGCTCCGAAATTGTAGTAGGTTGGAACTATTCGATGACCTCTGATCTTGAGGATTTCAATTAACAGGTATGTCCTTTTTTTGGCCATTATTGACTTCGCTCTGGTTATGAAATGATTATTGGCTCAGGTGTATGGGTTTGTGTTTTTCCTAAGCATTGCAATTATGTGAAATTTTGGTGTTTGAATAGGAAATGGATGGTTATTCCTACAATTGTTTTGAGTTCATTGAGGTTATTGGACTTCTTGGGTGATAGCTCTTTGTTATCACTACTTTTTGGTTAGAGGGTTCTTGTTTAGCTTGGGTGGATAGTTATCCTCATGCACTGTCACTAGTATAGTGTTTGGCTTTCATGTTTTAGTGTTTGGAAGTTCTCTGCGTCAATATGTTGGTTCACTTCAACATTGGTTGATTGCACAACCAGGGTAACAAAATGAGGGTCTTGTTCTTCCTCAACCCTGTCTTCACCTTTGTGTTGTGATTTTTGATCAAAGCGCACGAGGGTTATACCATGCGTGTGTTAAAAAAACTTTGCTAGGCCAGACTAGAGACCTACCCTTTTGGCTATGGCCCCTATCATGAATGTGTTACTTTCCAATAATGAGTCATGGCCCTCTCTGTGCACATCATTGGCCTCGAAGGTTCCACCATTAAGAGGAGTTGGATCCGATACCCGGGGTTGGCTACAGAATAGAACTTTAATCCTCTAGTCTGGAGTGTTATAGAGGAGACTGTCATGCCTGTCAAGTTGCTATAGGTTATTGTGGTTTGAATGTATGGTTAGTTACCTTGAATACAGACTCACCCAGTTGGTCTATGACAGTCATGTTAGTTTGGCATTTTGTTATTGCTTATGTGATAATAAGGATAAACCCTTCATGGCCAATTTCACTTTAACAGAATGTAGTCACTCTCCTCATACTAATACTCATTATTTTTATTGGAAGGGCCTCTACCTCGATTCGATTGGATGCATGGGTATGCATAGCTACTACAGTTTGTTTGGTTGATTGATATTCTCCCACAATGGAGAATTATTGATTGAAATGAAGTCACTAGTAATTTCACTTATGGTGATTTGAATGATGGTTGGCATTGGTTACGAATGCTTGGTGTTGTCCACACATGTCACATTCTGTGTATGGCATTTTGACAAATGAATTATTGGGTGGGGTAACCATGGTCTTATTTAGGGACAAATGATTGTTCGACTAGATATATCCACTGCATCTTTTTGTTTGTTGGTTGAATAATCCTGAGTATACACATCTTGGTCAATCATGAGTGACTAAATATATAGCTCAACATGATATGTTTGTAAATGTGTTGAACCTGCACATAATAGATCTAGCTAGAAAATACTACACACATTTGCAGAGAGAAATTGAGAAAGAAGAAGCAAGATAGAAAGAATGGAAGAATTCTCATTAACCATATTCCACACTCAAAGAGTGAATAATTTATGATATATATAGGGTAAATGAGTAACTAATGAGCCATAGTGGTGGTCTAGATTGATCTAGACACACAATAGTCGTTACAAGAGTAAACTGCCACCTAGTCTAGTCTCTCAGGCAGTGACAGGAGTGAACTGCCATGCAGCTGAGTTAACTAGTCAACTAGTCTTCAGTTAACTGACTGAAAAAAGAGTACTGAGTTGGTGATGATCCCAATATTGCATGGTGACAAAACCAATGCAACATGTAAACTCAACCCAACTAGTCAAACTGAAGTGTCAACTGAAAGAGAATGTTCTCTAGGTGGAATATTCTCCCCTAAAATGTAGGAGACTAGATAATGACTAATTATGACTAATAAACAAGGAATAAGCTTAGGAAAAATAAATCCTAGGTGTGTGTGAAGTAACTCCAACACCCCTCCTAAACATCACTATGGTGAAAATAAAGAATGGGTCCCGACTACGAGGCCATGTTAGGTACCCAAATACAAAAGATACACTGAACTAAACAAAGAAAGAGGAAAAACATCATGGGAACAAAACCCCCCGTCAAATTACAATACATAAAATAAAAAATGATAAGGAAGAAATGGAAGTTGCTAAGAAACCATGTCCTTCACTCCAAGAAGACCTCACAACTATGCAAGTTTGTGTTCTTTGAATATGTAGATCTCTGCATGGATCTGATGAAGTATATGTATCATTGATATTTCCAAACATATCCACTTTATCTTCTTGTAATGAATTATATCCAAATAAATTTTCGATGAAATTTTTAAAATCGTACGGCCATTTCTGGAAAAATGTTGAAATTTTGTTGATTTTGAAATGATCATAACTTCACTTTCCAGACTCCGTTTCGGACAAAAAAAAAATTGGAATTGGATATTTTCCCGAGAGGAATTCAAATATCCAATTTGTTTCTGCAAATTGTTCTCAAAAAATATCAGAATGGCGTCTGATGTGCACGGCTCTCTTTTTGTCTGCTAACATGCATGCATGGTGCATGCAAAAGTGTCTACGTGTGACTCCTAATATGCATGCCATATATATTCCACATGAATTTAAGAAAATAAATCTGAAATGGAGTAGACATCATCTTCAATTAATGGAATATTAATTTCCGCAAAAACGTTTGTAGAAGACTCTTCATAATAAGAGGCTTGATCTTTTGATGGATTCTCTTCTGGCTCTATCAATCGACCTCCTGCATGAAATCTTCACAATATTCTTTATTCACAAATAGAACCTCCAATCTAGTCCATAATTCATTTGCAATTAATGCTTGTGATTCTTCATATACTTGATGAAAAAGTTCGGGAGAAACAAGCATGCCGATACTTCCTATGGCCATATCTTGTCTACTGAGAAAGTCATTTTTATCATCAATGGAATCAGGCTCTACTTTCATAGCCATAGTAATTTGGTACAAGCCCCTTCATATAAGATGAAGAAGAATATTTGGCTTCCATTCCAAATAGTTATGAGGCGTGAGAAGTATTTACGACGAATAATACATCTTTTTGTTTTCTTCAATCTTTTGTACCTGCAAATTTTTTTTTGTGTAGCTTTTGCTTAGCATTCCATCAACTATGATACCATGTAAATGTGTTGAACCTGCACAGATTAGATCTAGCTAGAAAATACTACACACATTTGCAGAGAGAAATTGAGAAAGAAGAAGCAAGATAGAAAGATTGGAAGAATTCTCATTAACCGTATTCCACACTCAAAGCGTGAATAATTTACAATATATATAGGATAAATGAGTAACTAATGACCCATAGTGGTGGTCTAGATTGATTTGTAGACACACTAGTAGTTACAAGAGTAAATTGCCACCTAGTCTAGTCTTTCAGGCAGTTACGGGAGTGAACTGCCACCTAGCTGAGTTAACTAGTCAACTAGTCTTCAGTTAAGTGATTGAACAAAGACTAGTGAGTTGGTGATGATCCCAATGTTGCATGGTGACAAAACCAATGCAACATCTAAACTCAACTCAACTAGTCAAACTGAAGTGACAAATGAAAGAGAATATTCTCCAGGTGGAATATTCTCCCCTAAAATATAGGAGACTGGATAATGACTAATTATGACTAATAAACAAGGAATAACCTTAGGAAAAATAAATCCTAGGTGTGTGTGAAGTAACTCCAACCCCCCCCCTGAACATCACTATGGTGAAAATAAAAAATGGGTCCCGGCTACGAGGCCATGTTAGGTACCCAAATACAAAAGACACACTGAATTAAATGAGGAAAGAGGGAAAAACTCATGGGAACAAAACCCCCCCTCAAATTACAATGCATAAAATAAAAAATGATAAGGAACAAAAGGCAGTTGCTAAGAAACCATGTCCTTCACTCCAAGAAGACCTCGCAATTGTGCAAGTTTTTGCTCTTTGAAGATTTTGTTGAAGATGTAGATATATGCATGGATCTAATGAAGTATATGTATCATTGATATTTCCACACATATCCACTTTATCTTCTTGTAATGAATAATATCCAAATAAATTTTGGATGAAATTTTGAAAACCGTACGGCCGTTTCTAGAAAAATGCTGAAATTTTGTTGATTTTGAAACGATCATAACTTCACTTTCTGGACTTCGTTTCTGACAAAAAAAAAATTGAAATTGGATATTTTCCCGAGAGGAATTCAAATATCCAATTTGTTTCTGTAAATTTTTCTCACAAAATATCAGAATGGCATCTGATGTGTGCAGCTCTCTTTTTGTCTCCTGACATGCATGCATGGTGCATGCAAAAGTGTCTGCATGTGACTCCTGAGATGCATGCCATATATGTTCCACATGAATTTCAAAAAGTAAATCTGAAATGGAGTAAACATCATCTTCAATTAATGGAATACTAATTTCTGCAAAAACATTTGTAGAAGACTCTTCATAATAAGAGGCTTGATCTTCTGATGGCTTCTCTTCTGGCTCTATCTGTTTGACCTCCTACATGAAATCTTTACAAAATTATTTATTCCCAAATAGAACCTCCAATATGGTCCATAATTCATTTGGAGTTAATCCTTGTGATTCTTCATATACTTGATGAAAAGTTCGGTAGAAACAGACATGCCGATATTTCCTATGGCCATATCTTGTCTATTGAGAAAGTCATTTTTTTCATCGACAGAATCAGGATCTACTTCCATTGCCATAGTAATTTGGTACAATCCTCTGCATATAATACGAAGTAGAATATTTTTCTTCCATTCCAAATAGTTATGAGGCGTGAGAAGTATTTACGATGAATAATACATCTTTTTGTTTTCTTCAATCTTTTGTACTTGCAAAAAAAAATTGGTGTAGCTTTTTCTTAGCAGTCCATCAGCTATGATACCATGTAAATGTGTTGAGCCTGCACAGAATAGATCGAGCTAGAAAATACTACACACATTTGCAGAGAGAAATTGAGAAAGAAGAAGCAAGATAGAAAGAATGGAAGAATTCTCATTAACCATATTCCACACTCAAAGAGTGAATAATTTACAATATATATAGGATGAATGAGTAACTAATGAGCCGTAGTGGTGGTCTAGATTGATCTAGACACACACTAGCAATTACAAGAGTAAACTACCACCTATTCTAGTCTCTCGGGAAGTTACAGGAGTGAACTGCCACCTAGCTAAGTTAACTAGTCAACTAGTGTTCAGTTAAGTGACTGAACAAAGAGTAGTGAGTTCTTGATGATCCCAATGTTGCATGGTGACAAAACCAATGCAACATCTAAAATCAAATCAACTAGTCAAACTGAAGTGTCAACTGAAAGAGAATATTTTCCAGGTGGAAAATTCTCCCCTAAAATATAAGAGATTGGATAATGACTAATTATGACTAATAAACAAGGAATAACCTTAGGAAAAATAAATCCTAGGTGTGTGTGAAGTAACTCCAACAACATTTAGTTATATCATGATTGTATGTTTGTTGTGTGATAAATGGAAATGTTGCACTGTGGTATTTTGTTAGCTATGCAATGTGTGTAGTATGGATGGCTTATTTTCATACTCGGTGATACCCACTGAGTTTTAAGCATGTTATTTATTGCAATTGGCCACTGTTGAGGAATGTTGTGTTGGATAGGTGGCTCAAATTTTAAGTCACATTGAACTTCTTGTTTTTATAGGGGCAGAACTACATTGCCTGGGAAAATTACTCTTGCATAGCTTGTGTCTAAATGACGGTTGTTGGTTGTATAATAAATTGTCATTCCAGACGTGGCAATTTGGTCTTAATTATTTTGCTGCATATATATGTTTGAACGAGTATCATTGCAATTTTGATGGGCTCTATAGCAGTAATAGTGACTTCATTGTTTTTTTAAAACATGACTGTTGAGTATAGTCGTGGGTTGAAGAAATGCCTAGACAATGGTTGATTTTGATAGTTACAGTTTAGAAATTGGTATTGTTCATAAATTGTCATAAAATTCAGTGTGTAGATGAAGGGAACAGAGCCCCTTATAAATTGTATGAGAAACTTATTGTTTTGTAATGGCACTGTGTTGGATATTTGATTAATGAATAGTAAACTATTTAAATGCACAGGAATTATTATTTGGTCAAATGATTGTTGGTTGATACATATTTACTTACTGTAGATTTATTTATGGATCGCTTCATTAATTTCATGAACAATAAATGCTATCTTCCCTTTTCATTATCTCACTTTCCGCTAATTACAAGACCTTCACATATACCATATTCATTTTTTTCACTCCCTATTTTGATATTGATTACAGCCAATAGAATTTATGTGTTAAGTGGATGAAAGTGGCAATGTCTTGGGTTGATTGCAGTGAGGTTTTATTGGTTGTATTTTTAGTTGATTATTGTTTTCATTTAGCAGTGACCATTTCTTCTTCCCTTTCATTATATCATATTTTTTCTCAATACAAACCCCTCAGATATCAAAGAACACTATTTTCACTCCCCCTGCTTGTTGATTAACATTAAAACAATTTGGATGGATTGGATTGCATGAGCCTGATACATTCTGAGCCAAATCTATTTCATATTTTTAATATTTGTCATGCATGGTTATTAAAAAGACTATTTTTCAATCGATTACACATGCAGGATGAGTTTTTCAGTTGAGGAAGCCATGGCCGAGGAAACAGAATAATAGGTAAATGGAACCAAGGCTCAAGAAGGCCCAGGTTCTCTATACATTTTGATGTTGATTCATAATAGCTTGGAAAAATGTTTCATGCAGGATTCTTTGATTGGATTGGGAAGGGAATAGTCTAAACTAGGCCTGAAAGGCCTCCTTTCCAAGCCCCGCAAGCCCCACAAGCCCCGATATCCTTTTACCTCCTCATGTCTCCTTACAACCTTAGGTCCCTGAAAATGATGGATGGCAGGAGATTGTCCACCCGACAGTCTCCCAACATCGTGGCTGTCACAACTTGACCTTGCCTGATCCTCCACCTTTGAACCCGATTGTACAAGATGCCCCTAATCAATCACCAGTGCAATCCTCCAATGCTAGCAAGATATTGAATATTGAATCCCACCATGCATTTGATAAGGAAAGGCCACTGCTTCCCCTTCCTCACCCTCTTTTGACTCTGATAAATCTGTGTCTTCCCGGATGAATTTGAGGGAAAATTTATCCCACGTGATTAGTGATATTGATCCAGGTGGATATCATTTGACACCCACCTTTTTCGACTGGATCAAAATAGTTTTCTGGCAAATTTGGCAATTTACTATTTTTAGCAGTTTTTAACTTTCAGGGCCATTTTGAGGGCCCAAATGAAGGTTTTTCAAGATAGAGGTTATAAATGATAGACAAAGGCATGATTGAGACCCCAAAATGAATCTCCTCGATGATACCTTTCCAATGAGCTATCATACACCTAAAACGAAGATCGTATGCAAACGTTACGACCCCGGGAAGTTGATGTACTAACTTACCCAAACAGGGCCCACATGACTTTTGGCGCCTCATCTCCTAGGGTTAGGTTTTTGGATGTCTAGGACTTTTTTCATTCCTGTTTATTGTAAAAATTCCTTTAGAGCCTCATTGTAATCATATTCTTTTGAATGCGAGTAGCCATCACAACTCTTCTCAGAGATAAGTTGCCACCATTCTATTGAGTCTTTCACTCTATATTTTATAGTCTCTGTACATTTATTTCATTAATAGAAATTGTGTATTACTGTATATTTGTGTTTATGGTCACATATCTGATATATTTATGTTATATTATTGAATATCTATGATATCTCTGTGCATTTCTTTATTATATCTCTGATCCCATTTCGTGCCGAAAATAATTCAAATCAGATATAAATCCTAAAGGCACTGCCCAGCCTAAGGAAAATAAAGGAAAATCAAGAGGTGACAGTAACAACCAAGGAAGGGTTGCATCACATAATGGGAAATATGGATTTTGAGTTTATGTTATCTATTGTTTTATGACAGTTGACTTCATGGATTTTGGGACAACATGTTTTATTTTGGATATATGAGTATTATTTTGAAATAATTTCAAATTTCATGAGCTAAAATTGAAAGAAAGTAAATGTGTTGATGGGATACACAAGGAGGCGTGTTTTCTTAACTAATGGTTATGTTATAATTGTTATGATTGTTATAAACTAAAGGGAGTCACAAGGGGTCCCACCTGCTAGTTATTATTTAATTATGACCCTTATTATGATTATTACTTTCCCCCCTAACTGAAGTTAGTTGAGTCTTTAATTAGCTTAACTAATGATTTGGTTCAACTACCTCAACCAACTCTAATTTGTTAAAAGAAAAAGGAAAGGGAGGAACAAGAGGAGGATAGAAGAAGAAACATGCTAAGGTTTGATATTTGAGTTTATGTTGAGATAGTTTAGCTTTCATTCATTTATATATTCATCACAGCCTAATTCTATTTTATGATAGCAGGGTCTTATTGTAGATAGCAATATTCATGGCTGAATCAAATCATTCAGACACTTTGATTTCATAGGTGTTGATCTATCTTTGATAGTCTGTTTAGGCTTGTTTGTTTGTGAATTAATTTTCATGATTGATAAAGGCTATTGTGCAGAGTCGAGTGGGAAGCAATCTGTGGCAAGTTGATCCAACTTTTAGAGTTCAATTTTTTTTTTTTTCTGTCAAAGGTCCTTTTTTATGTTCCATCGGAGATGTCTAAGTTTGAATTTGGTCCAAGATTTTTGTATGAGATTTTGTAAGGAAAATGACTCTATGATGAATTGGAATGAAATAAAGGATTTATTTATGTCTCAACTGTCTTGGTTTTCATCTTGGTGTCCTTAATTCTATTCTTACATTTATTTCAGCAACTGTTATGTTCAGAAAATTACAAAAAAAGTGAATTTCCAACAAGTTTTTTTGTTGATAAAAGACTAGCCTAAGAACTCGTAATTAATAATTGTGAGTTAGGATATTATTTTTGTTGGCTATAAATATAGGTTGATATTCCCGTATACTTTTCTTTAGCCAAGTAAAGTCTGAAAATGATTGAGTAAGATCAATCCATATCGTTTCCTCGAAACCACCTAGATGAAATCTCTCAAGCATGTATCAAAAATATTTCAATGCCTATTGTTATTCTTGTAATGGATTTAGTAATAAAGAAATAGAATGTAGAACAAGTATAAGATGAGATTACATGAGAAATATATAACATGATACTCATGGATTCTCAAGGAGAAATTACAATTCATTTTATCTTTTGATGCATTACAACTTCATATATTAAATGCAATAATTTTGGACATATAACAAAGTAATTTAGAATTAATCTTCAGCAAGTTTCACCTATAATGAAAATAAGTTGAGAACAAAAGAAATAAAATTATTTTTTTGTTCAAGCAGCTCTCCATGCTCAAAAAAATAAGGATAAATGGGTTATCGAGAGTGGATTCTCTAGTCATATGACAAGATATAGAACAAATTTCATCACCTTGAATAAAAATGAAGGAAATTTTACCTTTGGAGAAAATGGCATATCGAAGATAGTTGTAAAAGGAACCCTTAGTCTTAACAATGGAAAATATAAAATATAAAATGTTATGTGTGTTGAAGACATAAAACATAATATTCTTAGTGTAAGCTAGATGTATGATCAGGGACAAAATATCATGTTCAATTCCCAAGAATGTGAGAAAAAAAAATTAGACACAGGAAAGATGATAGCAAAAGGAATCAGAGCCCCAAGCAATGTATATTTTCTTAATGAAATCAATGGAGAATAGTTCTTTATAGGATAGAAAACGAAATCTGGTTGTGGCACAAAAGAATGGGTCAAATCAACTTTGACAATCTAGTAAAATCATTACCAAACAAGTAGTAAGAGACATTCCAAAAATCATACGACCCTTAAGAACTATTTGTAAGAAGTGCCAACATGGAAAACAATCAAGGGTGAACTTCAAAACAAAGTAATACACAACTTCCAAGCATTTGGAACTTGTACATATAAATCTTTATGGAACAACAAGGACTAAACTCTTGTAGGGAGAAAGGTACTTCATGTTACTCATTTATGGTTATACAAGAATGACTTGGGTTACTTTCCTAGAAAATAAATCTAAATCACTTGAAAAATTCAAGGCATTCAAATCTCTAGTTGAGAACAAGAAAAATATGAAAATAAAATGTTTAAGGTCAGATAATGGAGGTGAGATCAGACCCAATGAGTTTGTGGAATTATTTGAAGTACATGTAATAAAAATACTCTATGTAACAAAAAAAGCTCCTAAACAAACTAGGGTTGTTGAAAGAAAAAACAAACATGTACCATAAATTACTAGAACGATGATAAATGAAGAATGTATAGTAGATAGTTTTTGGAGAGAATAAATTTATACATATTTATATATCCTAAATAGAGGATAGATCAGAACCAACAATTAAAATACACCCCATGAACTATGTAAATGGCAACCACCATCTATCAAACACTTCATAATTTTCAAGAGAAAGTGTTACAACAAATAAGATGATGTTGACTTAGGAAAATTTGACTCCAGATCATATGAAGGAATATTTCTTGGATACTCATCAAGAATGAAATCCTATAGGTGTTACAATAAAATTTTTAAAAATATTGTTGAAAGTATCAATGTCAGAATAAATGAAGAAATAAAGTACGCTAAATAAGACGAAGATGAAATGAAGAATAAGAACAACAAAATAAATAAGAAAAGGAGGAAGAAGAACAAGAAAGTGAGGAAGAAAAGGAGTAAGAATAAAAATAAAATTAAGAATACAAGATAGAATAATAAGAACACCAAGATACATAAACACCATCAAGGTTTGTACAAAAGAATCACGCAAAAAAAACGATTCTTGGTGACAAAAATGCTAGAACTCAGACAAGGAGGAAATTTGAAAAAAACTTTGAGTAGATGAATCTCTCCCTACTATCCTAAGTAGAAGCTAAATGCTTTATGGAAGCTCATAATAATCAACATTGGTTGAATGCTCTGGAAGAAGACTTAAATCATATTGAGAAAAATGAGACGTGGGAGCTTGTCCCAATACCGGATGATAAAAATGTGATCGGAACTAAATGGATATTCAAAAACAATTTGAATGGAGATGGGAAAGTAGTAAGAAATAAATTATGACTAGTCTATAAAGGTTATGCTCAAGTAGAAGGCATTGGTTTTGAAGAAACATTTGCATATATTGCAAGGTTAGAAGTCATTAGGATGTTTTTGGCATTTGCAAGCTTTAATAATTTTAAATTATATCAAATGGTTGTCAAGTTAGAATTTCTAAATGGATATATATAGGAAGAAGTGTACATAAAACAAACTGAAGGGTTTCTATTGTGAGAAAAGGAAGTCTCCTTTTTCAAATTGAATAGATCATTATATGTCCTAAATCAATCTCCCAGAGCATGGTATTCAAGGTTTTACAAGTGTTGGATGATTGGTTGTTGTCATTGATGTCAACCCTAGTCATGGGTTTTGGATCGCAAGATTGATAAAGTTATTTGGACATGAAGGACAATGCACATGCATATAAAACACCCATGAATGGATAGTATACATCATGTTGTTTCTTGTGGTATGTGGCATGTCATGTGGATCCTCATGGTTGAGGAGAAATGAACTTTTAAATATGACAAAGTGAATTGAAGAAGGAAGTACATGTAGGCCCTGAAGATAATTAAAGAAAAGAATTACAAAATAAGAAAGTGTCAGGTCGGCTCTAATGTTAAAAGGAAGTGACATAAATGGTATAAATGAACATCATTATACATTCATTTGATACAAGTTGAATTTCATAGGAAATAAGAAGTAAAGAAGGTTGGATTTCAAGGGAGGATGAAGTATTTTGGTGATGTGTTCTAAGGTCTGTTATTTTCAGGTCATCTTACCATTTTTTCTATAACTATTTTTTTAGAATGATTTAGATGGTGAAATATCTATGGTATAGAGAATAAATATCAAGGTACCTCTGGTAAAAGTTTTAGCTCTTGATTCACTATAATTATGGAGATACACTCTGTGGAAGATAGGGTTTGTGACCAGTCTCGAAGCTAGTCAATAAATAGGTGTTCCGGGTAAAACAATCATAACTTCTTCATTGAGAATCCAAATGAAGTGGGAAAATTTTCATTGGAAATAGTACATACTATAGTTTCTTTTGTGCGAGTTTCAGAAGTGGATGTTAATTATTGAGCATGGGGCATTCTGTACATGTTCACTCTCTTGAATAGACCATAATTGAATAAAGTCTACCATTCTTTCTATAACCTCTTTTTGGGGAGGATTCAAGGAGTGAAAATTGGAGGAGTTTCAAAGAATACATTGAGTAATAATATCTATAGGATCAAAGTACTCCAAGAATTGAAGAATTGCAGAAATTGAAGAAGTCTCAGGAAGCATTATCAAGTTCTTTGTGATGATTGGTTGATGGTGATGATTTCATGTAAAGTTGTATTATCTCTCATATATTCTTTGGTGGAAGGAAGTGGCAAGGATGGAGAGTTCAAATCTCTCTTTATATTTGAGGATTGTATCTTTCTCTTGGAGGTTTATCCCTCCCTTTCCATTTGGAAGTTGTAGCTACCTTTGGAAGTCATTACTTCCCTTGAACAAAAACTATTGATTATTTCTCATATATTGTGCATGGTGTATTGTGGTGTATTGGTGTAACTCTTATACTATTGTTCATTGCTCATTGGATATAATTGAATGGTTTAAGTATAATTTGAAAAAGGTTTTTAAATTGTAGTTGATACTGATTCACCCCCCTCTTAGTATCAATAACAAGTACTTTCAACAACAAGGTTTCAAAAAGGTAACAACAAACATCAATCTCTACATCAAAATAAATTATGTACAAATGTTATTCATTGTAGTGTATGTGGATGATATTTTTTTTGGGAGAAATGATGATAAAGTGAGCCAAAATTTTGTGTAAGAAATGAAAAATGAATTCGAGATGTCCATGCTGAGAGAATTTTCATTCTTTTTGGGACTGCAAATTACTCAAACTAGTAAAGGAATTTTCATCACCCAGACCAAATACATCAAATATATGTTGAAGATGTTTGAGATAGAAGATTGTAAACTTGTCAGCATACCCATGGTTAATGAAGGTAAGCTCAATAATAAGGAGGAATTTAAGGAAACTGATCAATATTTGTACATGTGAATGATAGGTAGCCTAATTTATGTGACAACTTCAAGGCCAGGCATAATGTTGGTAGTAGCACTAGTTGGAATATTTCAACTTGCACCTAAGGAAACACATGTATAGGGTGTCAAAGGAATATTTAGATATTTAATGGGTACTTTGGACTTTGGATTATGGTATCCAGAAGGAGATAACTTTACTCTAACAATGTATATTTATGCTTATTGGGAAGACAATGTTGATGAAAGGAAGAACACAAGTGGAGGAGAATATTTCTAAGGAAATTTCTGAGTATCTTGGCTAAGCAAGAAATAGTATTCAGTCTCATTGTACATAGCATAAGCATAGTACATTGCAACAACATCTTATTGTACACAAATTATCTAGATGAAACAAACCCTACAAGACACTCAGATAGAATACAATAAGTCGACTTCAATACCATGTGACAACACCCATGCTATAAGAATTTCAAAGAATCCAATGATGCACTCAAAGACAAAACATATCCCAATCAAATATAATTTTCTGAGGGAACAGGTAAATGATAATATTTTTAAGTTGGAGTATGTTCCTACAAAGGAACAAATAGAAAACATATTCACAAAACCCCTACCTAGAGATACATTTGATTATCTCAAACAAAATATGGGATTCATTATGATTTCTTAGTAAAATCTTCAGCTGAAAAGTTGTTGGCGGCTTAGCAGAACCAAAATATCAAGGAGAGAGTGCATATGGATGCATGGTGCAGAGAAAAAATAAGGGAACCACATTAGGGGGAGCTACAAAAGAGACATAAATTGTTGGTTACAAAACCCAAAATTAAAAATATAGTAAAAGAAAAATCTATTTTCCATGGATGTCAAATGGGGAAAAAAAAGAGACGGGGGGAGACTTGCAGCCAAAGGAGTCTTGTATAGACTAGTTTAAGAATACATGTTTCCATCAATGACAAAGGGGGATATTGTTGGAATATTTTTTCTCATTGATGTCAAATGAAAAAATCCTTGGATGCCATTGATTGCACAAGAAGCATGGGAAAAATTACCATTATCGTTGATTAAGGAAGAAATATGATGATTCCAGGTCCAAGGATCGTGAAAGGATCATTGAATCAATTATAAAATATATTGAGGCCGAGTAACAATATATAGTCAATGTCGAGCTGAATTGGAGTGAAATCAAGGAAGAACATAGTTTATTTATGTTCATATGAAGGTCGAAAAGTGAATATCAAACCTTGTAGGAGAGGAGAAACCATGATCATTGGATAAAGATCAATAGTCAATTGTGACCATCGATTATATGCCCAAACCTTCCATTATGGGATAAGAATGAACAAATGAGATTAAATATCAGGTATATATTATTTCGATCAATGACCAAGGAGTTACATCATTTGGAGTCCAAAATAATGGTAAAGGAATTTCAAATTCATAACTATCAGAGGAGAAAAGATGACATAGTAACATGCACTCCAAAATAAGGGTATCAAACAATGTTAAATTCCTATCCTTTATCTTCATGTTGAAAGATTAGGAATATGAATGGTCATCCAATAAACTTGGAATGAGTCCATGTGGAGGAAAGATCAATGCCAAGTTAGCACAACAAAAAAGGAAAGCAAGAGGAAGGGATGATGTCATAGGCTTGGAAGAGCCACATCATCCAATACATGAGGAAGGAGCCCATATGGAGGACATGTCATTTCCATTTCAGTACCACATTAGATACACATGTCGGACGTCATACAATGTTGCGTAAATACTAGGATACTGCCATATAGGCAAGAAAGTGTAACCCAATGACTGGAGCATGTGTCATAAATCATTTTGGACACATACAAAAGTGACATGGAGTCTGAAAATGAAGGAAACTATGAATTAATATGAAATATATATATGCTAGAGCCATAATGAAGAGATATGGACCATCAATCATAGTGACATGATCAGAGTAAAACAGTTCAAAATTTTGTTTACACTCAGAAATAAGGGTATCGAAGAATATTCATTTTTATGATACCTTTTCAACTTATCATTCGACATTCAAAAGGTTGGGGAATATTCACCACCTAGACAGGATGGTATTGAAGAATATTCCATTGTGCCTTAATTTATGATAGATATTTCCATTCGTCTCGATCAACTGCTGTGATCTATTCAGAGAAATCGAGATCGATGCTATGATGCATGGAAACATCCTGTTGGTTATCAGAATGAGTCCATTAGAGTTCTTGAGTGTGAGGATGCATTGGAACTCCAATTAAATAGATCCAAGGATGAATTTGGACCATAGGTTGGCATGCAGGAAATATGAAATCTCAGTCATAGATCAACATGAGTCCTTCTAGCACTAGAAGTCACACCTAGACTGTTGTAGGTGTAAGCATAATACCCATCAGAATTTGAATAAAAATGTTTTCAATGTATAGCAAATCGGTGTGATAATCAATTTATAATATCTACACAAAACCTCCATGAAATACACACTAGAAATCAAGGCTTTGAATAGTTTCAAATCAATGTTTAGAGATATTAATAGGAATATAGAATACTTAGCAAGGAAAATGAAATACATGCATTAGGTTACAATAAGAGGTTTCTAAGACAGATATAGAATAAATCTCATTGAATAAGAACCTCCTAATCAACAAGATAGTAATATTTGATCATACTTGTATGAATTACCAATAATAAATCATTTATTGTAGTAAGGAACAACCATAATGATGAATCCTTCACCTACAACTAACATCAAATTGAGATAGAAACAAGTGTGACAATAAGAAAGGAAATTGATCATTCACTATTAAAGTTTCTTGAATTTGATAAATACATCAGGAAACTATGTTACAGTTTAGAACTAAAGATAAGACTCTCACTATATAACCATTCGACCCCTCTCATGGAGTTACAATGACTCTTAAATAACAAAACATCCAAAAATATATTTATAATTCACCACCTAGCTTCTACATAAGATTTTATTCCTAAGATAGGCATGCCACTAGTTGCACAACATAAATCCAATGAGAATGTTATATCCTAGGAAAATGTTGGCATCATTAAAGGCAACTGCTGACAAATTGATGCATGTGTCTTTACTACAGGAAGATCCTTAAGGCAGGTGACCCTTGATGTACAACTAATATTTAAAGATCCTATACAAACTCAATTTGACACTTGGCAGTCCTTATAAACTCAACATCTTTGTGACACCCTGTTCGAAACACCTATGCTAAAAACTGTCCTAAACAACGAGTTCACAACACCTTTGAAAACACATGCTACTAACTTTCCTGTAGGTGTTTTTTTAAATCCAACATGATTTTAGTCTTTTAAAACTTGCAAAAAATGTTGGGAAACCCTTCCAAATCTTGCTACAATATTCTGAAACATGAAGTAAAATTTGGAGAAGTCATATGAATATGGTAACCTCAGCTTAAGACAAACAATCACTACTCAGGTTATAAGTATGTGCATAAAAGTGAACCATGGAAAAAATGATGCTGATGTAAAATATTATTTTGTATTCATCTTTTCCTGGTGCTTCTTCTAGTAGCCACATGAGATAACATATCCAAATTCATTTTTTCTACCTACTCCTTGAAGGGTTGCATTTTTTATTTCAACCTCTTGATTTCATCTTGGCAAGATGTCTTATTTTTATACAAATTATTGAGGTGCCTATGAAGAGGTAAATATATCTTATCCAAACATATTTCTTTATCAATAGTCTTCTCATATAAATCTAACATATCCATCATCTTGATTCAGCCCTCCAAATTTCGTTCTTAAATTTGTGATTTTCATCTCTTGTATCCTTAATTTACCTCATAAATATTTTGAAGGTAGGATTACTTTCATAAGAAGGGGCTTTGATATCAATAATCTCTGATAGCTTCTTGGAAGGATAATTTTTATCCTTTTGTTGAGATGATGCTTATGTTGTGCCCTCTTCCATAGGAATATGTTGCTTGGTTGTTGATCTCATGAAAGGTATTCTAGGCTTGCCTGCTTCTACAACAACAGGTGGGGAAAATACATGTTTTTTACCCTTCAGAGTCTTTACTGTACTTGATGATATCCCCATAGGTGTAGTTTCTGTGACAGGAGAAGCATCTCTATCAGGAGGTTGTGAGGGACCACTTTCAACTGGTTTATCAATAATTTGAATGAATTTATTACTTATGGTCATCTTTATCTTTTTTCATGAGTCTGAGTGCAGAGTCTTCTCAACAGGAGTAGGTGTTTTTATTTTGGATTGTGGTGTGTGAGAAACTTCTAGATGAAAACATGATGCATCTAGGAAAACCTCCCAATTAGTATCAATCTTCTTCAACTATTCCAATACTAGCATCTTGATTAAAATAGAGTGAAAAACATCATTATCGACTTTCTTAGATTTATCTTGGACCCTATCTAACATCTTTCCAATACTTTTGAAAATATAAAAGGGAAGGTTCATGGACTCTTTCCTGGTAAAGCGTAGTAGAAATATGATATGGTATTGATAAACCATATTGAACCTTCCTTCACAAGTGAAGTACCTCTAGATAACTTTGATCATTTTGTCAAAATACTCCAACATGTGACTTCTTGGCACTCCCTTGGATAATGTATCTCCTTGATATTCATTCTTTAGGAATTCCTTTGAGAAAGTAGAATTCAAAGACATGGATTTAAAGAACTTTTCACCAAAATCAAGTATCTATGTGGCTATAGAAATACATTTCTCAGAGACATCAAAATCCAATTCCCCAAACTTAGTCTTTGTCCCACTGAAATTGAGTGAAAATTGTTTAGCTACCTCAAGATGTCGTCTTTGCATTTTCTCATAAAAATCCCAGAAGCTCACTCTCTATATTGATTCCTTAAAAAATGGTTAAGAATTTATAAGTTGCATTTCATGTGACTTAGCCCTAACAATTTCTCCCCTTTTGTGAACCTTCTTACCTTGTTGACTATCCATGACAGTTGATTTGAAAACCTCTTTTACTCTCTTATAATAGTTTTTTATCAGATATATGATAAAAATAGGAAATTTAGGGTTTAATTGAATAAAATATCCATGCACAACAACAATGTGGGGATGGAGAGACTGCAAGTAGGAGATGATAAGAAAAGAACAAAATCTCAAAAATGGATGAGGCTATAGTTATGAAAACTCATATCAACTCTATGTAAAACAAAGGATCCGTAGCACACAGTTGAGTTCACAGCGCAAGTAATATGCAATAGTTTGCAGCACAGAAAATGACAACAACTAGAAACTAGTACCATAAACCTTCAAAAAACACACAATCATTTAAAATGGTACATGGTATATCTGAAAATTCAATTGGTGTCTCACGCACTAGAATTTGATTTTTTTGGAAGCACTCAATATACTTTCATCTGATATAACCAATTCACAGTGCCATATTTCAAACCAATTGGCAACATGCTTCATTTAATTTGATAGACTTGTTTATTGAAACCAACCTAAAGAAAATGATGAAATAAAGGCACTAAAAACAAAAAGATATACCTTGATATTTTTCCAAGGTATAATGATGTGTGATTGGTGCATGAGGTACTTTCTTGATATGTTGCGAACTTTCAGGTGAGTTTGCAACAAGTAGACTTGACACTTGATTTGACCCTTAAACAGTGGAAGATCAAACAAGGAACCTTTTGTACACCCCTTTGAAAAAAGACACATGATAATTATAAGTTTAAGACAAAGGGTGTGACCAATGCTAACCCTTATTTATTTCATGATGATGAGAACTATCATGACACCGAGAATCCTACATGGACTAAGGTCAAATTTATTTACTCATGGGAGAATAAAACATGATTTATTGACATACGATATGACTCAAAACCTAAAAATTAAAAGACCCTATGACTCAAACCTAGAAACCTAAAAACAATTGACCCCTACACATCCTATGTGTTAACATATGGCTCCACAGGGGATGGAGACCTCTCTATGAGGCTCCAAAAACATTGCAGTTCTAGTGTCTTATCCATTTGGAAAGGAGTCATTATTAAAGAAAACAAAACTAACTAATAGACTGGTACTTACAGTGAAATTAAGTCGTTGATGGCTTTAGAATTTTTTTTTTTTGAGAAAATGCCTATTGACAGGGCCACCAGAAATTTTAGCATCTACCAAATTCTCAATCTTAAAAGTATTATTTTGTAAAACTTCAGAAATTTTGAAAGGACAAACCCAAATGGATTTGAATTTACCATGTTTTCCTTTATCTTTCCTATGAGCATCCCACTTGGGTACTTGGTCTGCAAGACGAAAATCATCATTCTTCACCTTCTTGTCAAAACGTTTGTTGATTTTTTCTTGATGACTTTGTGTTATTTCAAAAAGTTTCTCTTTGGATTGCTATACTTCCACAAGTTGATGCATCCTCTTGATCATGTCATCTGGTTCCCCTTCTTGATCTTGAAGAAATTTTTCCACAGGTAAAACTAACTGAGTAGGGAAAACAACTTTAGTTCCATAAATCAGATGAAATGGTGTGGTGCCAATTGACCTTTTGGTGGTTACTCTGTCTTCCCAAAGGGGAAACATCAACTTTGAATCCCATGAATTCTTATTTTCGTCCAACAAATTTTTGATAATTTTTACTAAGATTTTGTTTGATGACTCTACTAATACAATACCTTGAGGGTAATATGGAGTGGAGTGGATAAGTTGAATACCAATTTTTTCATAGAACTTCACCAGGGTCTTAGCTTTAAAGGATGTTGCATTATTAGTGATAATTTTATTTGGGGAACCAAACCTTGACAAAATATCTTCCAAGGAACCAATAATTACTTTACGTGTTGCATTCCTGGTGGGAATGGATTTTATCCATTTGGTAAGTAATTAGTAGCAATCAGAATCCAATGGTGGTATCCACTTGAGGATGGATGAATTTCACCAATAAAGTTTAATCCCCACTATTAGAAAGGGTGAGTTACCACTACAGGCTTCAAAGGTAAAGACTTGAGTTATTGTTTACCTAAGAATTTTTTACATTTCTCACATGTCCTGATATTTTCACACACATAAGTGAATAAATAAGGCTATAAATACCCATCTCTTAGTATGATGTATTTTGTGGTTCTCTAGAAGTGATGACCTCAACATAAACTCCCATGAAATTCAGTCATAATTTGTTTTTTTTCTTCTGGATCTACACATCTTAAAAGAATCCATGAAGGATCTTTCCAATATAGAATCTCATCAACAATACAATACCTAACTCTTTGAGTTTCAAAGCTCTTACCTTGGTATTCTCAAGTCCATTGGGAGGCTACATATTTTTACAGAAATAGATGGTGTCCTTATACCAGCTACATTCTACCAATTTTGAGTTGATTTGCAAGTTGTTGTTAGGAATATCAGATTGCTGATTTATAGAGTTAGTACTCATAAAATTTACTCCCAATGCCTCATAATTGGATTCAACTAGTAATCTAGCCAAACCTTGACCTTTTCCTAGCTTGGTGGGTTTCACCTCATGATCAAACTCTAAAATCTTACCAATCCACTTACTTCTTTTCCCATTTATATTAGGATGAATTAGAATTTCTTTCACATAAATTGAAGGAACATAAGAAATGATTTTTTAATGAATAACATATACCCTAAAAGCTTTAATAGCTTTGACTAAAGCATACGATTGTTTCTCCATAATGTCATATCTGACTTTAGCATCTCTCAAGGCCCTACTGAAAAAAGAGATAGGTTGCTTCATTCCATCTGAATTATTTTGAAGAAGGAAAGAAGCTAGTGTATCATTGGAGGAAAAATAAAAAATAAAAAATTCCTTTGAGTAGTTAGGGCTGATCAAAATAGGAGCATCAACCAGTGCTTGTTTTATTTGTTCAAAAGAACTCTTAGCTTCTGGTTTCCATTTTACTTCATTTTCTTTTCTCAGCATGGTAGTGATGAATTTCACTAACTCAACAAAGTTAGATATAAGTGTCCTTAAAACATTTTTATTACCTAAGAAGGACTAAATTTCTTTCTTGGACCTTGGAAGAGAAAGGTTTTTGATAGCCTCTACTATATTTGGGTCAATATTTACTCCTTTAGTTGAGACAATGTGTCCTAGAAACTTACCTTCCTTCATGGAAAAAGACTTTTTGGGATTTATGCACAGCCCATACTTTCTGCACTTTAGAAACACCTTATTTAAATGTTTCTAATGCTCTTTATTAGACTTGGAAAACACTATAATATCATCCAAATAGATAACCACAAACTTGTCTTTCTCTCCAATAAATGCAATGTCGAAAGCTTCCCCTACATTCATGAGACCGAATGGAATATTGGCATACATGAATGTACCCTAAGGAGTGGTAATTTTTGTCTTTTCTCTTTCCTCTGGTAACAAAAAAATATGATTGTACCCCAAAAACCCATCAATCATTGAAATCCTTACTGCAGTTGTCACCCTTTGCAAGATACGTTCCATTTTTGGTAAGGGGTAGTTGTCTTTTATGGAACACCTATTTAAATTCCTGAAGTCAAAACAAATCCTGATCTTACCATTATTCTTTCTGACAAGGACCAAATTAGTTACCCATTTATAATACCTCATAGATATAATGATTTGGGCATCAAGCAGTTTTTTGACCTCTTTTCTGATAATAGGCAATAACATGGGATTAATCTTCCTCAGTTTCTATCTGAAAAGTTTGTTGTCATATTTCAAAGGTATCATATGCTCAATGATGCTAGTATCATAAGATTACAGATATTCATACTTCCATGCAAAAACATCAGAAAATTATTTTAACAGTTTGATATATTGAACCCTTTGATTTTCTGACAAGCTACTAGACAATTTAACATATTTGGTTTCTTATTCAGTGGCTAGATTACATTCTATCATATATGAAATTTCTTTGGAACCACTCACCTTCATAGGAACATCATTTTTATCAAACATTATTTCCAAAGGAACCAGTCCTTTAGGAATTTGATTTCTAGACAAATGAAAATTTTTGTGATTTACAATCTTGTTCAGAAATTTATCAGCATGCAGATTTTTATCATCATCTAAATCTTGGTCAATATGAAGAGAAGAAAATTCATCTATTTTTTCCAAAAACCTTTTTATTTCTTGATCATATTCAAAAACCTTCCAATTCTTGAAATTATCAGGTATAGCAGGTCTCTATTTCACCTCAACATTATAATTAATCTTTGGAGGTAGTGGGATTTTAAAATTGTTGGAAGAAACAACTAAGGAATCAACCAGTGTATTACCCTCTTTCGGAACAAAATATATGTTGAAGGATAATAAGAATTTATAAATGAGGTACCAAGACTCATTCCTATAATCTTTCAGTCTAGGATGTTTGGTTTGATATATTTTTTCGACTTGATGCACAATCAGCTTTGGATCTCCAAAAACTGAGAATCCCTCAATTTTCATGTCCTTTGCAGCTCTAAGCCTCAAAACTAAGGCTTCATATTATGAAATATTGGTTTTTTTTTTCAAATTCAATCTTGAAGGACAAGGTTTTGACATCTTGAGAGGTAGAAATGGACACTACTCCAACACTACCACTATCCTTGGAAGACACACCATCAAAATACATATAGCACATTTGAACACCATATCTACTTATTTCACATTTTGTCGATGACTGATTTTTCATCTCTAATGATGATTGAGGAAACTCAGTAAGATGAAGAATACTCTACCCTAAGTCGGTATCAACAACATAGATGGGATTTTTTGTTGGGTTTCTCTCATCACTTATGATATATGTTAGTTGAGCTTCTCTATACAGTCTCTTCTAATCACCCCGAAAGACTTGTATGGTAGCATAAGAGAGATCCATTTGTAAAGTCCCTCCTAACCTATTGATCCATGATCTAGACAAAAACATCCATTTTCAACTACAATGCCCATGACTATGCTTTTCATAGGTAATTGGAAAAGAGTGACAACTATATCTTTAATAACTCGAAGACATTTTACTTTTCTTGAGTCAAAAGAATACAAATCATGATATGATTTATTAATTTCCAGATCCAATTCAACCATGATATACTTAGGAATCAAGTTATGGGATGCACCTAAATCCATAAGAAAATTGTGCAAAATCTTTTCATGAACATTCAAAGAAGTGTAAAATGGGGGAGAAGAAT